>JAMXBD010001917.1:0-269034 GCA_024138025.1 Combretum micranthum
ACACATACATTATATATATATAAGATATTATAACTTTTGCAAAAAAAAAAAAAAAATTGCATTAATAGAAAAAGTTTCAGTTATGTTCATGGACCATATGATTGAAAAAATCAAGTATTACATTATCCTGCATAATTTGGTAGTTTCTGGTCAGATATTAGAACTTTTTGCACCACTAATTATCTGTGAATTGTAAGATTAAGGAACAAAGGGAAATGAAAGATTTTTAATAGCGGCTTTGATCATGAATCAGCAAAAGTTATAAGGAGTTTATGGAATTATCCATACGGTTTGGTTGCTAATTTTCTGACCTAAAAAAAAGAGGTTCAGTACGGTTCGGTATATAGTTCGAATCATATATTGAATGACATTTTCTTTTTTATTTTTCAATTCAAAAAATATATGAATTATTTTCTTACATTTCAACCTCAACAAAAAATTGATAAGTTGATTTATTAATTTATCGAAATCATTAACAACACATTTGTTAATTTATGGTTATCAACATTCAACTAGTGTGAGAATAATTTTTTCATATTTATTTGTACACGTTGTTAAAATGAGAATAACTAAACATAAAAATAAATTGGTGGTGTAATCTTTTTTTTTTTTTTTGTTCGATATTCAAAACTAGTCAAGTGCCATTACAAATATATATATTATATATATATGTGTGTGTGTGTGTGTGTGTGTGTGTTGTGTGTGTGTGTGTGTAAGGGAAGGAGTAAGATTGGACTACAACTATTTTTTAACATTAAAACTCTAAAAGTACTAATTATAAATATAAAAAATTAAAAAATTTACCCCAAAACACAATTAACTATAACATTAAGAGGGTATTTTTTTTAAAGGTGAAATGATTTGGTTCGATTCATGACTCTGAATCGAATTGCAAACTGAATTTTCCATTATCGAATCAAATTGAGAATCGAACCGTTTAAAAAACAATCGAAAATTCGGTTCGATTCAGTCCGGATTGGATCAGTTCACGGTTCGATTTTTTTTTCCTACCCCTAACCAAGGTACCTTTTTAAAGGGTTAGGGGAGTCTAGGACCTCCATTGAGGGAATAGGACAACTGCAAATGTTGAAATGAATTCCAGAAATCGATTTAGCCTGTCTTGAGGATCTAAAAGAAATATCTATTTATTTGTTATACATATAATATACATTATACATAAATTATGTATTTATAATAGGATTAATTACAAAAACTTAGATATATTTATACCTATTTGTAATCATATGATTTGTGTTAATTTTTTTTATAAATAGGTATCATGAGTTTAATGCAAAAGTGCCAATATTATTTAATATTGTTTGAGAAATATATGTTAGTGACTTATCGATTAAAAAAAATTAAAGTAATAAAAATACAACTAAATAAAATTGTATTAATAAAATTTAAAATTATTTTAAAAATCCAAAAAAATTGAAAAAAATGTAAAATTGATTTTTTAAGACCGATAAGATATTGACCTATGTCATTCCAAGATTATTAAATGATATTGACACTTTTGAATTAAACTCAGCCATCTATTTATTAAAAAAATTAACACAAGTCATGTATTTGCCAATGAGCAATAACACTAATGTTTTTGTAGTTAACCCTTTATAAAATATTGATTATGTGTCTATATATATATATTGGATATTAGTTATAAGATGTATATAATATGTTATATATGCATATTATATATAAATTATACTATGTATACTATTTATATGTGAATATAGATTTATATAATAAGTTACATATAATCTTTATATTATAACATACAAACGTGCTGTCATGCCATTTATGGTATCTTATTTGTGATAGCACTGCCATACGTTGTACCAAAGCTAATGAGTGACTCCTTGTCATTCAACAACTTAAAATACTGTGTGTAAGATATACTTACTATTCAAGGATACCACTAGAATAAGATAATCATAGAGCCTATGTAAGAATAATGCAGTGGCAATAGGGATTTTAGACTATAAATCATCTCAAATAATATTATAAATTCCTTCTAGATGAAGTAGGGGCAATAGCCCCACGCCAAATAATATTTTCAAAAATATTTTTCATTATATATGCAACTGTCACATAATATCTAAGATCCATAAAACTAGATAAAACCACTTTTCACTAAGTCTAATAAAATAAACATAGATATTAATAAGGTCCTTCAAAATGCAGGAGTTCTCACTATCAATCGCTTCTTTTACCCACACGATCCCAAAAACTTGAAATACTAACTTGGGGCATCCGTAACCTAAAAAAGTCCCGAGTCAGCTATAGCCAATTGAGTGAAATTAATCCTCCTATTACAATTTCAAGCAGATATCAAGCAAATTAAACTAAACATATGCAAATGGAACAACCACACAAAGCACACAAAAACAATCGTCTAAACAGATTATCTATGGTACTGATTTACACCCTCTGAGACACAAGGTTAGGGAGTTTATGTGATGACCCTTTAGCCATTACATGGCAACCACGCCCTCGATGATCGAATCAAGGGCTAATTTAAAAATCCCTATAAGGAGATTTTTATAGATATATAAAATAATTCTATAAAACAATGCATATATAAGAAAACCTGAGATCGCTACTTTAAGAGTAACCCATAACAAGGTCCCTAAGACAACTTTATAGAAGAAGTCATCTTCCCCACAAACGAATTATTTCTGCCCCTAAAGAGAAAGACCTATACACATTGTATGCTAATTTTTCACTTAGATTTGCTATGTAACACTTGCTGTTTACTTGGTTTGTGGGTTGAGTTATGTGTGGTTATAATTAACCCATTTTAAAAGAATAACTTAAAGGGGAATCTTTCAAAATTATAAAACTAATTGGTTCTTTCCAACTTCGGTTAATTACCAACAATGAGATAAGCGCACCCTCCGAAGTAGTATAGAAAGAATTAGGTGGAATCCCAAGGAAATCAGTGGCATCTATCATACTCACATTTCATCCATTATCTAGCTAAAGAAAAATTTAGCAAATCATATTGAAAACAGAAGTTACGCTAATGTTAATAATATTTGCAAATGTTCTTTGAGCAAAATTAGGGATCGGTTTGCAACAATGCAAGATGACAGCCCAAGACTTGCTTCACCAACTCCTTATCATGTGATTTCTTAAGACAAAACTCAGGGAGAGAGTTGTTTGTTGTAGTATTTGTACCGTTGGATTCATTGAGGTAAACTAAAGCCTCTCTCAAGGTTAGTAGTTTTAGATCTAAACCAGACTGTTGGAATCTCTTCTTAAGCTATCATCGGCCTCGATCTGCATAAAGTTTAAGAATCCTTTGTTTTTAAAACCAACTCAATGAATTTTAAAACAAGTGACAGAAAGTCTTCACCTGCACTTTCTTGAGATATTTAGGATTAAATCCATTAGTAGCCATAGATCTATTCAAAAGAATGACTTCTTAGCTATTTAGTTAAAATCAAACATGAATCTAACTCATGCACCATGTAATTAGACCCATGAAATTAAAATCAAGCTACTAATTACGAAACCTAGTCAATATTGAATTGAAAGTGCATTTGAAATCATATGAATCAGGATTTGGATTCACGAATCCTAAGCTGGAGGAGATTATTTCTCCATGGATTTAGAAATTACAAACATAATTTGAAGAAATAATATAAAATTAATTGGAGAATATTACGGTTCAACATAGGGTCTTGCATAAATTACAAACAATGTGCTAAAATGATTTTACTCAGAAAACTTTGAGATTTTCTAAAGCAAGAAGAAACAAAATTATTTCGCTCCAAAAATTCTCTCTCTACACTATGTTAGTACTATTCTATTGTATGTACACTGTACATCATGTTTATCACAACTGTGCACGTTATTTATAGGACGAGGGCATAGAAATCATGAAGATTTTATTGTTGACGTGGTAGATTCTTTATAATGGAATGCAAATTCTTTATCTACGCGCGAGCAGCTGTATCGATGCTCAAATAATCGCTCATAGAGGGATAAGTCAAGTGCTCAAGTGTTGTATTAAAAATAAGGCTTGACTTTAGTTGGTAAAATACTATCGTTTCTATCCATTCTTCCATTGAAGGCTAAATTGAGTCCTTCGAGGTCTTGATGTTTTGATGATTTCAAGTGCAGCATAAGTTAGGTGAAGGTTTGTGCTTCACTTTAGCAATTGTCGCAAGTCAGATTTAGGGCTCGACATTGAGACGCAACGGAGCTTTCTTCAAGTTTTGCTTGATCTCCTCAGAACAAGAGTCGAGGGTCACGTCAAAGGCTAAATTTAGGGCATGATAGGCAATTTTTGCTTCTTTTGCCTTACATTTTGGCCTTGATAAGTATTTTTTAGGACACGATAGTTCTACTCTTCACTTTTTTTTGTTATATTTGCTCTAAATCTGATTAAAAATACTTTGATTCTTCTTCTTTTGATTCAAGGAGCTTAAAAACAACAATGTAATGTTAAAAGCACCATATTCATAGGAATTTAGTTAAAAACTCATCAAAATAAGCCTAAATTCCTATGAAAAGAATAGATAAAATTAACTTGTCGTGTTAATTATGGAAACCAAAAAATTATTATTTCTTTTTTGGTGAGCAATCAATTTCACAAACCATTAGACATAACATACTATTAATCTATATAGGCAATACAATTATCATTTTCATTTACATGACTTGGCAATCCAATCATGTAATTTGGTCAAATGCAAATATGTTTCCAAGACCCATACATGCATATCACTTTCATATCCTATGTCCTAATATTACAGCACAAGCAATGTTATAATCATAGGAATAACTCACTTTGTCATGACTAAGAATGAAAGTAGTTCTTTGGTTATAAGTCATCTAGCCCAGAGTCTCTTGAATACAAGAAGAATTTTGAGAAATGTGTAAGAAATAGCTATTGTTATCAGTTCCATAAGTTAAAATACAATTATTGCAGGTGCAATCTACCGGTAAAGTTAGGTGCAGGAGCACCATGGACCTGTGAATACAAAACACGGCTAGTGGTGCACTAAGGGGTAGTCTGTTGCTGTTGCTACTATTTTGATGTTTAAGTTAGTTGTGGGCCTTGAGAGAAGAGGAAATCAACAAGATGGTGCCAAGCGAATATTAGATCATATATCACATATGTTTGGCGTGAGAGTCTATTTATAGATGCTGTCCATAATAGAATGGAGGCTCACAGAATATTTGCATTCCATGTATCATATCCCCAAATCTATTAGCTGACCTGGACTTGAGGTGAGTAATAGCATTGAGTATAGAGGCTGGCTAGACTGAAGTTTGTTCTCTTGAGGGGATAAAGGGCATTGAGCATGTTGCCATGGGCCTCCTCATGTGGAGTCGCATCCATTGAGACCGTGTCACTATAGGCCTCCATATGAAGAGTTATCACTAAGATCATGTGAGACCTTGGTCCTCATGGAGACCTAGGTCCTTATCAAGCACAAGGATTAGGCTAAGACCTTAGCATGGCTGAGGCCTTAGTGAGAAAGATCAAGGATGCCTTCATGGGCTAGAGGTTTTCTTGGCCAAGTATCTGGAGAGCTTCTCATGGTCTTACTGGTTTATTGGGCATTATAGACCCTGAGTAGATATTCCCTATCAACAACATTAGTTCAAATTTTCTACATTTTTAACATTAAATCTTTAATCTTGTATATTTGTTTCCTTTTAAGTTATGGTTTTTTGAGTAATGTATAATGGTTGATTTTTTTTAACCAAATAAAGTCTAGACGACATTGATTTAGCTAAGGTCAGTTAATTATTTAATTAATTCTATTGTTAATTTGTACTGATTTCTTATTTTTGATATGTGGGTTTTTGTAATACGATTTTAATGTATAAGTAGTCGATTTCACTTTGTTTTTTAGTAATTTCCAATGGTAATATTACTTTTATCAAAAGGAAGCTCTAAGGTATTGAAGGAAGTAGATTCTATTCGGAACTCAAATATTTTGTTACTATTTTCTTATTTGTGAAATATCTTGATCGTTTCTAATTGTTTTTGACTTATAAATAGTCAATTTCATACATTTATTCAAGTACTTTCATTGGTAATATTATTTTTAATAAATGAAAGCTATAGGGCACTAGAACATGTGGGGTCAGATTACGAAATACCTATTTTCTTGCTTAAATAAATTATTTCCAACTTCTTTTACTTCAATTTACTCCTAAGTCATTCCCTATTGAGCCATATAGCTGAAATATATGATTTCCATGATTTAGAATACAACTCTCATAATTCGCCGGCCCCACTCCACCAAAAAAAAAAAAAAAAAGGAGAATACAACTCTCTTATAGTTGGATCTTTTCCTCTTTGAATTTCTATCAACTTCTATAATAGTTCATTTACACTTCAGGATTTCAATATATCACTAAGTTAGATGTTTAATCCTTAATTCTTACTTTATTAAGTTCTCAAATATATAAGAAAATTGTTTTTCTCCTTTGGAATTCTTGAACTTCTTGGCCTAATCAACAAAATAAATGGACTTACATTGCTTATCACTATTTTGTCAAGTGTGGTGTATAGCTAAGCCTTTGAGTATATTAGAATTGAATCCACCAAGTGTTATTTATGATATATCTTCTTTAGATACCCAAGTAACTTCTTATTCTTCAAGTTTAACTAATCTTTACATTGTTCTTAAACTTAAATGCTAGCCCATTAATTTAGGCTAAGAAATCATTAACAACATGGACTATTATCTTCCTTACTTCATTAGCAATTTTGTTAACTCATAGAAACATCTCACATACTTTATTTTCCAATTCTTCTCCCAAATATAATAAATCATGAATTTTATGAGATATTAAATTACTAAATGTTATCAATAGATTTATTTACTTTCATGCTAAAACAAAATTTTCACTACCTTCACTACCAAGTGATTTATCACCTAATTAAGCTATGGAATCATTACATTTATTGGCTCTTTTTCCTTACCTTTCCTTATTGATTCTCAACCAAATGGAGATGGGGATTACTATAGGATTTTACTTTATCCTATTTGGTGATGAGTTGTTTGTCTTATGTATATAATACCCCATGTTAGGATATTTATTCCTTTATTTCAACCACATAAATGGAAGGATAACTTGCTTACATAAATTCAACTAGCTTTTTGGAGTGGGAAAAAGCTACACAAAGCTTTACCTTCTTGTATTTCTATTGGTTGCATGGAAGTACGATAGCTAACAGAATGAGGATGTTAAATAAGGAAAGAATGTTATCCACCTTTGCTTCTTTTATTGTATGCGGAAGTGGGATAGCTTACCAAATGAGAATGTTAAGTGGGGAAAGAGTGTTATCCTTCTTTGCTTCTTATAGACGTGAACAGCTAAAACAAGAGAAGAATATAAATTAAAAAAAAAAAAAAACATGTGTTGACTCAATGCCTAAATTAAGAGGGATAGAGGTACTATGGGGCCTTCAACTTGAGGATGAATTTCTGACCCTTCCTCTACCTCTTTCTATGTGTGGAACAACTAGAAGGAAGGTGGAAATTTCTTAAAGAACGAGGATGGGAATTGTGTTGAGTAAAGAGCATAAATTTATCTTAATGTGCTTCCTTTTGTCTAGCAGTCACTTTGGTGGTTTAGAAGAAGAAAAAGGCAAGTTTAAAGTTGATTTTAGCAGGATTTAATTGGCTTTTGAGGGGCAGAAGATAGCCTATTATTGTACTTATTTGATTTGGAAAATCTTAAGTACATTGGCAATAGAGTTTAGTGTCCTTTTTAGGTAACTTCAAGATATAACTTGTCAAATTTTATTGTCCTTTCCTTCTTGTGTAGATGGCAATAGCTAGAGATGGGGATTTGCAGAGCCAAAATGTGACTAAATTAGTTTGGTTTGGATTATATTAGTTAAACGGAGAATTTGAGTTAAATTGGGGTGCTTTTAGGGTGTTATTCATGCTCCTTCGGGGAGCTCCAAGTGTACCTATTGCTTTGGTTAATTTTACATGAGTGATTTGATATGTCTGTGAATTAAATTTGATCGATATGAGTTCTATTCTCAAGTAAAATTGTCATGCGATAAATTTTATCTTACGCAATTTAGGCTTTTCGGAAATATCGCTTAATTTTCTGTTGTTCGTTATAGTAGTGATATAATTTATTAATTATTTTGTAAGATTGATTTATCATTGTATAGTCATCGTTTCGGACCTAAGAAATATTATTGGTTCCTCGATTGGGAAGTGGTATCATTAGCTAATGTTTGGGACGCATCGATTTGAGTTTAGGACACAAAAGTAGAATTTACAATAAGTTGACTCACCAAGTTGACATTTGAAATTTTATTGGTATATGCATGCTTATATAACTTATTGATTATGTGTAGCAAATGGATTATAATATATATATATATATATATAATTTGTGAGTTATTGATTTTATACATGTATAGATGTGTTATATACATACATATACATTTTTTAAATATTTATAATGTGCTCATAGCAATTGATAGCAGCATAATTCGGATAGTAGCCATGAGTGGAGATTCAAACTTTGAATTGCACACTTGAATTGGAGAGAGAACGATGGTTTCAATCAATTCGAGGAATGCAGCATGTATAGACACTGAATAGCAGCTGCAAAGGTTGAACCAAACAGCACGAGAACTGAGACCATGATGACTATTAAAGATTCATCCTTAGGGCTGCTCAATCGAGCTCAGCTGTTGAATCTAAGTAACAATAATGTACTTCCAAGCTGAATTGAGAATCAAATTCGAGTTATAAAATGGAGAATCGAAGAATTTCATGTGCAACAGCCCTTGTACAACAATTGAAACACCCAAGAAGTGCAGAAGAACAAAAGTAAAGAGTGCAATTTATATGAAGCTACTAAAATGCCCTTAAAAAGAGAGGAAATTTAAAACAACACTATGTAAGATTAGGGTAATTTAGTCATAGTATTATATTGTTTCTTTCATGTAATTTCCTTTATACTAATCAAATATTGAGAAAAAGGTAATATTTCCACTACTTTCTTTTCATCTCCGCTTATCATGTCTAAATAAAAGTATAATTATTTTCTTTTCTCTCTTTTTCTTTGCACAATTTTCCTTAGTTTCTACTTTCTTAAGAGGTTGCCAAAAGGTGTAAAACACTATCATGTCGGATAGTAAATGGGAGCAGTGAAAATGATAGAAATATAATTGATATCATATTAATTAAGATAATTATTACACTGCAGCTTTTGATAAAATGGTTTAATAAGATGCCACGTACTTGTGTACATCATATATGGATAGCAAACACATTTCTTTTGTCATTTGATTACAATGACTTGACATATATAGGTTTACTAGTGATCATTTAACTTTAGATTATCCGCTATAATATTTCTCAATCCAACTTTCTATGGTCTCAACCTCGATCTTTCTTTGCATCACCAACCAATCTGGGTCGCTAGGTATAGATGGACGCAAATCAAGACAATGAGAGCCTAAAAAAAAGAAAAAAAAATTATATCATGGTCACGAAGTTTATGTAAACAATACGAAACCATTGAAAGGTTTACGTGCCATGCTTGTGTAGGCAATCCATATAAAAAATCAACATTTTATAAGATAATTACAAAGATATAGTAACATGATGAAGATTTAAGTACTTTTACCATTGGTTGTAGAGAGCAAGAATTGTATCTGAAATATTCTCTAACACTCTGAAAGTGGGAACACAAAGTATCATTAGAATCTCAAACAGAATTCTATGTTAATATATAGGTAATGGAATAATGCTTTTGAGTGAAAAAAAGGTATGATTATTCACTAAATTACTAGGTATATAAGGCTTGATAGTAAGGTCCTGCGATGAGAACACTGTGTGTTTTGATGGAGTATAAATTGTGCAAGAGAATGCTTGACAATATATAAGATTAGGATTGAAAATACTAATTCTACACTAATTGAAATCTTTTAGGTTGAATGTGAAAACACCCAAAATTTATTTTTTGTTTCGATAAATGAGTATTCGATAAATTAATAATCTCGACTAGGTAATAATTTCTTTCGGTCCCACTTGAGTTAATATAATAATTAATAATCTCGCTAAATGCATATGATAATCATATAAAGAATATCCTTAAGGATACAAAAATATAAATTAATAATTCATCAGATGCATAAAAACTTTCATATAAAGTTCATAATAAAGTTTTTCCAAACAACTTCTATTCTTTAAAATTTTACTCTTTGTTAAATCATACATCTAAAATTTTAATAAAATTGTATTCTATTTACTCAAATTATTTTGTAATCCTTTGTCTTTCAAAGCATTAATTAAAAAAAAAAAAACACTTTTCTACCCATTTGTTCTTATTTCCAATATTTATCACAACTTTATAGTTTTTTTTTTTGGTTATAAAACTTATTATTTTGTTTTATATTTGTGTATTATGAATTTTGAAATTTTTGATATATACACTATATATGCATATTGTCTATATTTACTTTCAATTTTCATTGATAAGTTATATATAAAATTTGGAAAAAAAAAGTGTAAAAAAAATACAAAATCTTTTTTAATTAATAAATATTACCACTCTTTTATTTTCCTTCGGCGCCGGACAATCGAAACTGTCGACACTCCCAAGATCTTAATCTAACAACGATACTCTTTACTGACTCGTTAAGTTTCTTAAAGAACTTGAGATATTAGTGGGTACAACGCGAGGGAGATAAAGTAAGAAGCATGTTTAAGGAGACTAAATTTGGCCTGATCAAGTTCAGGGCATAATGTTGAGCAATCATATATATGTATATATATGTATATATAGAAAAAAAAGTTAGTATGGTAAAGAAGTTCGAATATATACATATATATATGTATTTCTCTAATACATGATAGGGTTGTAGTTGGAATGTTAGTGCTTGTATGCAGAATAAGAAAATGACAAATAAGGAAATATCAATCTTACCCGCCGCTGCTATAAGGATCCCTGAGTCCGTTAGAGAAAATAATGTTGCTTCCAAACCTTTTAAGAATTAATTTGATGTCCTGTAATAGACCAGGTGAACGATGCCTATTATTTGATCCCTTTATCATAATTGAAGAAACATAAGATAAGTAAGTTTAATGTCTTCTTTGATTGAAGAAAATGGTGTAATTTTCTATCATTTTCAAGAAACTAAGTTGAGGGAAAGGGATGAAAATTAAATTAATAATGAATCCCAGATATGTAGAATTTAAAAAACAAATAAGTAAAAAAAAATAAAAATTCATGAATTTGAGAGATATTTGTCACATTTATCAATACTTGTATTTTCATCAAGCTTGAATGACAATAATATGATTCTAATGGTCTTGTACAGATATGTTCCAATTCATTGTAATTAGTTCAATTCTTTATAATAGTGTAAATTATACCACTACAAGAAAACTGGCTTTTAGATAGAATTTTTGTAGTGAAAAATAGGTAAAACATGTTATATTTTACAAATACAATTAGCAATGATGGTTTTTGTGATGAAGATTTACGTTTAGAGACAAAATTTTCATCTCTAAAACCCAGTTTCCTTTTAATGCCTGAGGTTATTAGCTTTTGAAAGTAAGTTTTATATCTAGTGATTAAAAAGATAAATCAAATTTTTATAAATAAGTCAAATAAGGTATTCATTGAGAAAAATTATAAAAATTATAAAAATTATAATCTAAACGTTGATATCCTAAATAAATTTTACAGAAATTGATACTTTATTTGACTCATTTTAAGTATTATTGATTCCTGTTTTTAATTACTTGAAATATTGATAATTCAAATTAATTATTATCGCATGTTAATACTTTTTTATATAATATTCTTCCTATTAATAAGATTTATTTTATTGCAATCGGACCATTTTCATCATAAACAGGGTTTTCCTTGTAGTTAGATACTTTTTCACCATACTAAAACTATTTTCGTTTAGAGAATAATGTATTAATGTATTAAATGCAATAATGTATTAATTACATACATAACCGCCATAGTAAGTGGTGATCCAATGAGGTCGAGGGACAACTCCGTACAAGTTGTTGCAATCCTCAATGAAGTCGGTTAGATTGAAAGGACTTGGCTGGAACATGGAGTTATTTGTGATGCCTAATGGAATCACCATCTCACTGCAAGTCTGATGAAAATAACAATTCCTTTTGAGATCATTACATTGATAAAATAACTTGCTGTTATTATTAGAAAATATCTCATATTGGACTAAATTCCAACTATATAACACAAAGTATACAATAAGATGGATGATATGCTGCAAAGTCTAGAGTAGTAACTTACATTATGTAGAAGCACAGATATATTGGTCAAGGTAGGTATAAGCCATGAATGGTAATAAAAATGTCTAATATTTGAGCCGAAACTTTTTAAATGAAAAAATTACACGAGAGAGAGAAGGTATTCATGCCAAAGATTAAATAGATGATGAAAATTTTTATAGCTCGAAAAGGAAATGTATAGTATAATTTACTCACTACATGTAGATTACATGTGGTGTAATACTATTGAAGTATTTCTAATTACTTTATCATATGTCACTAGTGTGCTGTATAAATTATCAAATTAAATGTTAATTTTGCAATCATCTGTTATAGTTGGTGAAATAAATGGTAAAGAGGGTTAAAATTTCTTCTTCTATAGTTTTCCAAAAATACAAGTCCATAGTTAAGATTATATCTTTAAAATGACAAGCAGCATCATTCTGATCCACTTCCGAACATCATAATACTATTATTAAGGTTTGTTAGGAATAACTGGACTTCAAAATGGGAAGGCAATTTCAAAGATGAAGTTTTCGACTAAGTGTGCGTACCTGCCAGTTCCAGCCAATATCTGTTTGAGATGGAACTTCGGGCTCGTTAACATAGCAGGACAAATTTCCTTTGGCAGCGACTACCGCAGCAAAAATTTTTTCAAGGAGGTTAATGCTAGAATTAGTATTCGTAGAAGATGCATTATTTATGCTTTCACATATGCGGGTCACCGGATAAGTCGGTGGGTGGTTGTATTGGGCAGCTGTAGCATAAATTAAGATCAAGTAATCCTTGAGAACATCGGAATCTGTTAAAAGCCTGAAATAGAAAATGAAGGAAACTGGGGAATCAATATAAAACAATTTTGTTTTCATTTATCCGAATCAAAGTCATCACGAATTTAGGAAAAAGAATTTCGAAACAATATGTAGACGTGCTTGTCAATATTATGATTTTACTCATACGACTTTAGGAGACTCTTTTGAGTTAACTTATATAAAGAATTGTTTTGTAAAATTTTATGATTTTAACCGATTTTACAAGTAATTTGAAAGAATCTTATGTCTTTAACCAAGTTTAATGATTTCTTCTATGTTAGTCAAGTATACTAAAATATAAGTAATAAGACTATACTTCTACAAACTCATAAACTACTAAATATTTCTTATCATATTTTAATTATATTTCTACTCTTTCTCGCTGTGTCTCTCCATTCATTATTTGACATTTATAGCCTTAATTCAACATAGAGTCAAGTTTACAAGAGAACTTAGTTATTTCATTTTATTTTTTAATTATTAACTTATAAAAAGTTGAACGGTTTAATTATCCTTCAATTTACAACTTTTATCAAATAATTTAGTTTCAACTGTACTTACCTTTTTTGTGTATATTATATTATGGATTAAGGGTTATTGTGAGAAAGAGAACTTATTTTCCTTTTTCCTCTTAAAAGTCCATTACATATCTTAATTTTTTTAATATGATTGTTGTAAGGATTTATAAATTTTCAAAGCTGTTTTACATGTATATTTATTGTAGAAAGTTACATTTCTATGATTCGATTTTATATTCCAATTCTACAGGCCATTGACAATTCTTCATAGAGCATGAGTTTGACAACGCTGTATAGATGAAAATGGTGATATGTTAGCATAATGTATCATAATAACAAAAATCAATTAATAATTGGGATAATTATAAATACTATCCAAAAACTAATGGTCAATACAAATAAATTCCTAAACTTTTAAAATATACTTTTAATTTCTATAACTTTTGAAAATATACATGTACTCTAAAAAAAAAAAATTATAAAGCAACAAAGCATTTGTTAAAAGAATTATAATAGCAACAGTGTGTTGATTGAGGTTTTAAGATATGGTTCGGCTAATACTAACAATAAGGAGGTTAAAGTATAGCGCAAAAGATTTCTTAGTGTGAATATATTTACAATATACTTTTAAGGATTTCCTTGACACATACTTGCATGTTTTGAATATTTTGCTCAGATTTGATAGACCACTCGGTTGCGAAGCAATTTCATCGATTTCTTGCCATGATGCTTTTATAGATTCATAGCATGCCTCACTTGCTTCCTGCAATCAAAATAGTTCAATTTCCTAAGATTTTGTACTTGGCATAGTTGAAGTGCGAAAATATATACACTTACACTATTTTACCATCACTATATATTGGTTGAAAAATGATAAAAGAGGGGTGGGGGGAACTTTATAAAATCTGACCCTAAAATCTTTGGTGACAATAGCAAAATATCCATCCTGTGGAGTGATTTCATCAAAATAAAGGATTGGAGCTGATGAGGCTAGAGCTCCAAGAGCTATGTGTGGATATTTCAGCCTAAACCATGAAGCAAGCACTGCATATATAAAATAATTATCACCAATCAAATGTTAATATTAATGAATAACCGACTTTCCACCTTTCGGTAATAAATAATAATAAATCCACAAAGTAAATAATACATACTTCCACCATACGATCCACCAACAACAATTACTGGAGAATTAGTGGCATTAAATTTGCTTTTCACATGCCTAAGGATCACTGCATAATCTGCCAAAGCTTGAGCTGAGCTAAAGTATCCACGATTATTAGCATCTTTAAGAACTTCTTCAAAACTCATATTGAATGGGATGGAGTCACCATAATATCGATGCTGTCATAAGAATAATAAGATTGAATTATAGTTTTTAATTTTGTCTTGTGGATTACATGCACACATATAATAAGATTGAATTATTAGAGACAAATATATAATTGTGTATATTTCAATTTACTAAAATTGTTTATTTGTGAATCCACTCATGTATATGAACTATGAATAATATATATAACAATAATCATGCTGCATGTACTTGATTGAACATAGCTGGTGTTGATGTGTGTGATCACGTTTCATGTCCTTCGCCTTCTAAACCGATGATCTTGAATGGGAACACAATTTGGATTTGGTCATGATATTAATAATAATAATTAAAAAAAAAAGAAATTCCTAGCTTCTTTATGCAAATCCAATAGAGTTCTACCATTATGGATATAGCTATTTTGGTCGAGTCAACATAAGTCAGCTATTTACATCTTTAACTAGGTTATAAACAAATTAACTATAAATATGTCTTATCAATTTATAAGTAAATATATATATGTATATATATTTTTCATTGGTCTCTGTTTTTGACAAATTTTGTTTGAAAATGATAAAAATATAAAGTCGAAACGACAAAAAAATGATGAAACAAATCAAACTATAATTATATAATTTTAACTTTAGACAATCAGTGAAAACACAATGATCTATGTGTTTTGCTTTACATACCTCTATGTAAACTAATAGAGCTTTAAATCGCTGTGCATTTTCAGTGAGGAATCCAATATATTTCAAATCAGAGTCTAATGGTGATTCCTCGCCAAGATAAGCCAGGACTGGTGCATCTGGTCCGCCCCAATACTTGGAGTTGACTACATACTTTTGTTTAAAAGAAGTATAACTTTCTGGTCTATAGTTAAAATGATCAAGTGTTTGATTGAAGAAAAATGTTCTAAATTCCTCCGAAATGGATGCTGGAGCTGTGTATTGTGAATCTTCAAAAATTGTTCTGTCCGTGCACTTAGTCTTGGGATTTGTGGTTGATGAAGAGCATGAGTACAAGCTAATAATAAGAACGCAATAGAGAACAAGAAAGTATGCGGATAAGTTGTTGAAATCATTGGAAGGTACGGTGACTTGGAAGCAAAAACTTAGAGGGAGAACGAGTGATTAGTGATGCATTAGGCATACTATTTTATAGACGACATGGGCAAGACTCTTTATCCCATTTCAAACTTTGAATGCTTCCAAGGTAATAGTGAAGAACAAGCTATGAAAATGATGCATCGGAAATGATGGCTTGACTCATTAATAGGCATCTTAGATAAATTGTGTGACTACAACTGAAATTTAACGGCTTTTGGTTGATAAGAATGAAATCGTTATTCTATTTTTATTAATGTATAATAGCTATTTCCTTACTTGGTTTGTAAAAAATATTAATTCTATATAATATATAATAGATAATAAATCTCTATTTCTTCTCTTCACTATAAGAATAGCTATTCCTTATAAAGACATATTTTTCAATTGTTATTCCATTTGAGTGAACCAAATATGATGTAAAACTTATATAAGTGTTTTTATTTCTTTTATCAACTTCTAAAAATTTGTGTATTTGTGATTCATGTCGTTGTTAGAAATCCAAAACTATTGCTATAGATCGATCTTTAGCGATGATTTTGCCAGACTTAATAATACTAGTAAAATTTCTTTCGGTCTCTCAAGTGAGAGTATCAGGTTTGAATCCCTTCCTCTCTTGTTGTAATAATTAAAAAAAAATAAAAAATAAATGTTAAATGGCCCTAAAGTAAATGGATCACTTTATTGTTTAAGAGTCCTATGTTGAATCACTTGTGATCAAAACGTTTTATAGCAAGTTTTTCATCCATTAACATCCGCTTCCCTTATGAGCTTTGATTTATAACAAGGGAAAAAATGTTAAAGAGGTTGTATTGTATTTATATCGTTTTTATTATATAATTGTTCCATGGTACTGCTAGAGAATGGTTTGTATTAGGGTTAATGTCATAAATGGTAGAGAATGGTAGTGGAATTTTGGAAAAATTTGCAAATATCAAATTGATCTATTTAGTACATAAAAAAACTTTTATACACGTCAACAATAATTCTGTAAGTTTTTTTAAGTACTAAATTGATCAATTTTAGTATTTTTCATTACTAAATTGATCAATTTTAATGTTTAGATATCAAAATAACTAATTTTAAAATTTGGATATATAATTACATATTTTGCTAAAATTCAAATTCTATTCATCATATTAGCCTTTTGTATTGTGCGGTTTTATTGTGAAAAAAAAGATTTATAGTATTAATCAAACTTCTGCCATTATATCACAAGGGCTGAAAATAATCATCGTACTTGGATTCTAGGATCCTACTGATTGTCACATGAAATATCAAACGATTTTTCTTTTAACATTCACGAGTTTAATGTTCTCTTACATGCTATCAACGTTTTTTTTTCTTTCTTTCTTTCTTTTCTTTTTTCTTTTTAGTTTTTCGCCATATGTAAATCAGATAAAGAAATTTATATTTATTTTCAAGATTAGTTGCCTAGATAAAATTATCATCGGTCGTAAACAAGACGTTTTCATATGATATTAATTAGTGAATATCGTTTTCGTTAATTCTTAACAGTCCAAATACACGAAAAGAGTTTGACTGGCCCCAAGTAAATGCCGTGTTCTCCTTGGCTGGGGAAAATATGTAGATATTCCCGATGTTTTTTGTCTTTTCCGTTTGACGTTAATGTAGACGCAGCACAGGATGTGAGATTGACATTGCCAGGTGGAATTCATTGTAGTTGTTAAGCGAGATGTAAATTCCGAATGAATATTAAGACCAAACCTTTACGTTTTATTTTTTCAATGTAATTTGTAATTATCAAATGTTGTATCCAATTAAATTTTTATATATTAACTTTTTTATATTAAACTTAAGGAAATTTACAAATTATCTACTTGAATTTTTACCAATACACGGATTCATCCCTTCACCTTTTAAAGTGAGCTTTTAATTCTTTGAACTTTAAAAAATTAGCATAGGTAAAGACAATTAATATTTCTTAATGAATTTACAAGGATAAACTTGCACATAGACAAAAGTTTATTAATGAGGTATTTTATAGCTCATTTAATTTTGTTTTAATGAGAAACTTATATAAGTGTTTTTATTTCTTTTATCAAATTCTAAAAATTTGTATATTTGCTATTCATGCCATTGTTAGAATTCCAAAACTATTGTATAGATCGATTTTTAGTAATGATTCTACTAGACTTAACAATACTAGTAGAATCTATTCTATCTCTTAAATGAGAGGTATCAACTTCGAATCTCTTTCTCCCGTTATAATGGCTAAAAAAAAAAAAAAGATGTTAAATGGCCTTAAAGTAAATGAGTCACTTCATTGTTTAAGGGGTCTTATGTTGAATTACTTGTGATCATAATATTTTATCACAATTATTTCATCCATTAACATCCACTTCCCTTCTGTGCTTTGATTTATAACCAGAAAAAAGATTGTATTGTATCTATATCTATATTGTTTTTATTATATAATTGTTTCATGGTACCGCTAGAGAATGATTTGTATTAGGGCTAATGTCATAAATGGTAGAGAATGGTTTGTATGAGGGCTAAATTGATCAATTTTAATGTTTAGATACCAAATTAATTAATTTTAAAATTTGAATAAATAATTACATATTTTGCTAAAATTCAAATACTAATCATCATATTAGCCCTTTGTATTGTGTGGTTTTATTGGGGAAAAAACAGTTATAGTATTAATCAAACTTCTGCCATTATATCACAAAGGACTGAAAATAATCATCGTACTTGGATTCTAAGATCCCATTGATTGTCACATGAAATAGCAAACGATTTCTCTTCTAACATTCACGAGTTTAATGTTCTCTTAAAATGCTATGAACAATTTCTTTTTATTTTTTAAGTTTATCGCCATATGTAATCGGATACAGAAATTTGTATTTATTTTCAAGATTAGTTGCCTAGAGAAAGTTATTATCGGTCAGTAAACAAGACTTTTTCGTATGATGTCAATTAGTGGATATCTTTTTCGTTAATCCTTAACAGTCCAAATACACGGAAAGACTTTGACTGGCCCCAAGTACATGCCATGTTCTCGTTGGCTGGGGAAATATATAGATATTCTCGATGTTTTTTTGTCTTTTCCGTTTTGACGTTAATGTAGGCGCATGACTTTGCCGGGTGGAATTCATTGTAGGTGTTCAGTGACATGTAAATTCCAAATAAATATTAAGACCAAAACTTTAAGTTTTTCTTTTTCAATGTAATTTGTAATTATCAAATGTTGTATCCGATTAAATCTTTATATATTAATTTTTATTAAACTTAGGGAAATTTACAAATTACCTACCTGAACTCTTACTAATGTGCGGATTCAACTCCTGAACATTCAACATGAGTTTTTTTTTTTATATATTTTAAACTTTAAAAAATTAGCACAGTTAAGGACATTTAACATTTCATAATGAATTTACAAGTGTAAATCTACACATAGACACTGACCCAAAAAAAAGAAAAAAATCTACACATAGACAAAGTTTATTAGGGGGTGAATCCACACATAGATGAATGCTTTGATAGGATACATTAAGTGTCTTTATCTATACCAATTTTTGAAAGCTTAGGGAGTTTAAAAAACTCACTTTGAAAACTTATGGAATGAATCCGCACCTAGATAAAAATTTCGGAGGGTAATTTGCAATTTCCCCTTAAATTTATGTATTTCAAAAATGTTAAATTCACTTGACAAATTTACTACTTTTATAATCGATAAATAAAAGAGTTGATGTCACAAATTGTATTTGAATTTTGACAAAATATCTAATTACATAGCTAAACTTTAAAATTGGTCAATTTAGTATCTAAATTTTAAAATTGAGCAATTTAGTACTTGAAAAAACTTTTTATACATGCTAACTATACTTTCATCAAGTTCTTTCAGGTATTAAATTGATCAATTTCAAAATTTAGGTACTAAATTATATATTTTGCCAAAGTTTATATATTATTTGTGATATTATCCTTAAATAAAAGGGAAAATGTCAAATTTGTTACCTAAAATTCAATTTGGTATATGAATTCTAAGGTAGTCAATTCAATATCTAATTAAACTTTTCGTAGTTATTTTTATTATCTCACTAACAACGTATACTTTATTTGTCAACGTGGAAGAAGCAGCCAATCAATTCCAAATAGTATCAGGAGAAGTAGTAGAAATTTAATGATGTGTTGCCTCTTGTAAGCTAGTAACAAAGTAAATGTGTTAAGAAGATAGTAAAAATAATGGCAAAAAATCTTATCGAGTATTAAATTGACTACTTTAAATTTTAGATATTAATTGAATTTTTTTTTTGGTAAAATTCAATTAGACATTTATCCTTAAGAAATTAAATTGAAAAAAGAATTCATCGATTAGGAAAAAAAAAAATTAGCGTATTATCTACAGGACTCCCTGAGTGAGTATTTAAAGGGGTTTCTCTTGATAATGGATTTGGAATTTAACTTCAACATTCTATGGATTGGAATCATTATGCATCATGATAGTTGAGAAATTTAATTTGTTAAGTAAAATATTAATAGCTTGTTGACTTTAATGTGATTTACTATTTCATCTCTCCCTTATTTCTTGGAAGAGCTAATGTGGTGTTTGATTGTAATTTAGTTATGTGATGGCAATTTTATAATCTTTATTATTTAAAAATGAATAATAATTTGTCAATTATTTTATAGTTTAGTAACATCTTTTTGGGCTCCAGCTTTATCCAAAAACACAGGTCCTCAATGAGCCAGCCATTGGTTCTGACCATGCTGCTATCATAGTAAATACTTTGTATGATAATGGAAAAGGGAAGTGGAGATTTCGTTTTGAAGGCTGTTATGGAAAAAATGGGTTTTGGACAACCTTTTGTTAGGTGGATAATGATGTGTGTAACTTCTGTAACTTTTAATATAAATGTCAATGGAAAGGTGATGGGTACTGTGATCCTAACTAGAGGGATCAGACAGGGGGACCCTTTATCCCCATATCTGTTTATCTTGATTGCTGATGTTCTGTCTAAAGGTTTATCTACAGCAGCTAGATCTGGCCTTCTTAGTGGAATCAAAGTAAAAAAAACTAGTCCTGATCTAACCAACCTCCTATTTGCAGACGACTCTTTGTTTTTTCTGGAAGCAGGTGGCAGGGGCTTGCAAACTATGAAGAATATTCTACAGGAGTATTGCAAAGCATCAAGTCAAGTCATAAACTACTCAAAGTCATCTGTGTTTTTTAGCAAAAACTCCCAAAATAATTGGAAATCTGAGGTAAAAAGTAGCCTAAATATAGCCAGCACTGAGGATCCTGGATTCTATTTGGGACTACCTACCCTCTGGGGAAGATCTAAGTGTGATGCTCTGTTTTTTGTCAAGCAGAAAGTGTTAAAGAGGTTACAGGGGTGGAAACAAAAGCTACTTAATGAAGCAGGGAGGGAAGCCCTTGTCAAATCTGTGGCCTATGCTATTCCCACTTACTCTATAGGGACATGCAAGTTTCCTATCAAATGGTGCCAGTAGGTTAGTTCTCAGATCATCAAGTTCTGGTGGGGCCAGCTTCAAGGAGAGGACAGATTGCATTGGGTCAACAAGGATTGGCTGTGTAAGGCTAAGGAAGGAGGAGGGATGGGGTTTAGGGACTTACATCTATTCAACCTAAGCTTACTGACCAAATTAGCATGGAGACCACATCAAAATCCTCAAGCCTTATGGGTGAGGTACCTTAAAGGAACCTACTATCCCAATTGTTCATTTAAGGAGGCAGGGAAGGGGAGCAAGGCATCCTGGGGATGGAGCAGCCTCATTGAAGGGAAAGAGATCCTATATAGTAATGCAAGCTAGATTGTGGGCAAAGGAGATAGGATCAAGGTTGGATAAGACAAATGGGTTCATCATATCCAGAATAAAAGCCTATCTAAAGGAAGCAGCATTGATCCTAATTTGAGGGTATGTGATATAATAGACACGGAAAATTCTGAATGGAATGTAAGGTGTATTCGACACTTACTCTCAAATGAAGAATTCAGAGCATGCCAGTCCCAAGAACAAGTGTGGAGGATCGTCTCGTTTGGCCTTTCAATAAGAAGGGGGATTGCACTGTCAAATCGGTGCACCACCTACTGCACAAGGAAAGGAACGTGAATAAGCATAATAAATCAACTTCATCCAATCAAGTGGCTAGAAGTACATGGAAGCAAATCTGGTGTGATAGCTCCTTACCAAAAATTAGCCAATTCCTGTGGCGAACCATGTCAAATGCGCTTCCAGTGATGAAAAACCTCTACCAAAGACGAGCCTCCAAATCTCAGCTATGCCCTTTCTGCAGCGAGGAGGAAACAACAGAACACGCTATATTATGCTGCAGTTGGGTCACTTGTGTATGGTTTGGGGTGCTAGGTCTACGGGTCGAAAGGAATCAAATTGGCTCATTCAATCTATGGTGGGAAAGCCTAGTAGGTTTGGGTAAACTACCTAAGAAGGAAGAAAAGCAGAAGGTAAAAGAAATTGGAGAGGTAGCATGGGGGATCTGGAGAAAGATGCGAGGCAATCTATTACCACAGAATGCTAAACCCTAGCTCAACTACTTGTCGAATTATAGCAAGACTAGATGAGATTATGTACCTTGATGTAGCTGTACAGAAAGTTGGGGATTCATGGAAATCCACAAGCGTCGAGGAGCCGTGCGCATCTGGAGCAGCTGATCTTCCATCGGAGAATATAGACAGAGAGGCGAGACAAGGGATTAATCTGGAGCGAGTCTGTCCTGTTAGTCTGAATTCGGGTGGAGCACCTGAGAACTCGATTTTACGGGTGGAGCAGGAACCTTAGCAACTTACTGGAATGTATGAACACCCAAACCCACAAGCAGCCCAGTGGTTTGATTTCAATGAGGGCCCACTCATTAGACTGAATTCGGATGGGTCTTAGACAGGGTCAAAGGAGATGGGGGGGATTGCAGTAGTGGCCAGAAATCAATCCGGTCTGTTAATAGGAGGAGCCTCGGAGTTGAATTATTTTCCTTCTGCTAAGGCTAGCAAAATTGCGGCCCTGAACCTTGGCCTTCGTTTAATTAAGGAAAAAGGGTGGAGGTTTATCCGTTTTGAATCGGATTGTTTGCAGGTGGTCCGAGCCTTCAAAGGCCAGCAAGACGGGCTCCATTGGTCTTCCATACCTTATTTTGAAGAAGGCTCGGCTTGTTTAAATACTTTGCAAAATGTATCTATTTCCTTTGTGTTTGTTAAAAGAAATGCAAATAGTATTGCTAATTGGGTAGCTTCTATGTTTAGGAGGAGGATGTGTCCGTTTGATTGGTGGATCTCCACCTCATCCTCACTCCAAAAGCTACTCTTGCGTGATTTATCTTTTTGAACTGATTTAACTTGTAATATTCCCGATAATGGGTAGGTCTTTAAATGAAATGGACTGGTCATTTGGTCAAAAAAAAAAAAAGTGAGAGTATTAGGTTAGAATTCTCTTTCTTCATTGTAATGGAAAAAAAAAATGAAGAAAGAGATATATAACAATTTAAACTTAATTAATGAATAGTTATTCAATATTGGAATTGCCATTATTTTTCCAAAAGTACCTCATATATATAATATATATATATAATAGATATCTGTGTGTTTTTTAGATTATAATTTAGCGAATATATATTAGCATTACGTATAAGTGGTTATATATAGTTTGTTATATTGTAATACATGTATATACACAAACATATACTATGTAGTATATAGCATCACGCATATATTATTCGCTTTACGTTATTATATTATAATGCAATATATTTCTTTCTATGTAGAATATATTATCTGGACAATTTCCTAATCCATTTCAGCCAATTGAACAAAGTTAAGATAATTGCATTGTAGTCGAATATACCATTTCTTATTAATTGCTATCATATTGTAATATTATATATTTCATTCATTTAAATCAACGAACAATATTACTCGTGAAGATAAATTCGTAGATTATTAACAACAGCAATGAATATGACACACATTCATGTATGGAAATTTGATCTTCTATGTACTGAATACCCTGTGTTCTTATTGGCTGATAACCTAGCCTGTCCTAAGAATCTTATAGGGATTAGATTGGCAGTTAGGGTGTAACGTTTGTCTATCATATAATTTAATTACCTATGCCGTTGCAAATCACATCTAAAACATTGCATTTTACTAAAGTTAAAGAGGAGGCATGTATTATATGTGATTTGAGAATTTTATCACAACGCAAAATCACATTTTGAACATAAAAAGGTAAAATTGCATGTTAAATACGTGATATATGTATAAAAAGTAAAATCACAATATGTGAGTTTTCAATGGTATTTATATAATTATTTTGATATAATTAGTATTTTTTTTAAATCAATTTGTAGCGAATGGGTAAATGAAATAAATATCTCAGTTAAGATTGTTGTTCCTTCTGCAATAATGTTGAGGCATAAAAAGCTAGTTGAAAACAACCCCAATTACGTTGCCAAGCATAATGCTTTTCTATTATTGAAATGATATTTATTTAATTACATGTAATCATCTCTAACATATGTTTATACTTTTGTTGTGATTTTTTTACCAAATAATCTAATTAGTATTAAATTAGATAAAAAAAAAGGTGCAAAAGGGCTTTAAATTATATATATTGTTATTATTTATTATTTGGGTTGACTAATCGGTTAGGTGACAAGGCCTAATAAGTCCAGTTTATTTATTGGGATGATTTGAATAAATTTGACTTGATGGATTCAAAATAAAGATTATTGGACTAACTTCTTGTATCCAAAGCAAACTCATGTATATAAAGCTAGCTATTAGCTTTAACCCATAGTAAACTTATTTATTATAAGTATGAAATGAGTTTTGCTTTATCACATTTGTTAAATACTACAATGCTCGACAATTGTCATCCAAGCCAATTGACTATTACACTAATTGAAATATATATATATATATATCTGTGTGTGTGTGTGTTTACCTTTAATGACTACCGATCATGTATTAAATTATAAACGAAGGTTGACTTAATGTTTATATTTCATCTTAGATTTATATAATTAATAATCTTTAAGAGCACGCATTTAAAGTTCTTTAGTTTTATAAATATTGGTGTTCCATCAACCTGATATAGGTACGCCTCAATACTTATGAAATTACTTATCCGCAAGGAAAATTATTGGATAATAAATTATGGTTTCACCAATATATTGAAAGAACCAAGCTATAATTTTATAATTTTCTATAGTGAGATTAAGATAGGGAAAAATTTAAACCACATTCTATGATTTCATTGGATTGGAATAAAAGATGTAATAACAGTAACAAATTAATTATATTATCACAACGATAGCATTGATTTTCTATTACAATAAAAGGAAATCCAAACCATATTTTTTATTTAAAAGATCAGATATTGCTATTAGATTATAACAATATTGAGTTCAAGACAACAAGAAACAGACAAACCGGAAGAGTATGAAAAAGACAAAAAAGATGCATGCGGATTGCCGAATATGTCACATTATCCACTATCTTCCATCAGAAAGCGTGGCCAAAAGACAAAAGTTCACAGAATTCCATTTCTTTTATCCTTTCTTTTTTTCTTTCTTTCTTTCTTTTTTGGTTCCATTTTTAGTGAAAATAATGTAAACCCAAAGTTTGCTGGTCATCTGCACCTGGACATGAATAGTTTTGAATGTTTCATTAATCAATTTTTTTAAAGGACTAATGCACTAAGAGTCTTAAACTATTTAGAATTTTATTTTAAATTAGTGAAAAATAAAATATATTCTTTTTTTTTTTAATACGTGGAATTCCTAGAAGAACCTAACTTAACGTTTATACTACATCTTATATTTGTGAATATAATCATTTAAAGTTCTTTAGTTATATAACTATTTGTGTTGCATCAACATTATAGATGGTAATTAATAAACAAATTTAGTACTTATAAAGTTACATATCATGCGTTTTAATGAATGAACCAAGCTGAAGAGTATGAAGAGTATGAATAAGAGAGAGGGATGCGTGCGGGAACAATCCACAGTATCCACTATCTTCTATTACCTGGTCAAGCGTAAAGAACTCGTGGTCAAAAGAAACGTCTACACGATTCTCTCGTTCTCCCTCGAGCGTCCGTTCCATTTTTAGTGAAAGGGCGAATAGCCCAAAGTCTGATGACAACATGCACCTCAATTGCTCAACATTAATAGTTGATTGTTTCATCAATCATTTTATTTTCTTCTAATGGACTAATGCACTAAATTTTGAAATTATATAAAGTCTTATTTTTAATTGAATCCTGAACCCTTTAATTATATTAATTGAATTTTAGACTATTTTATATGAGCTAGTCTCAAGCCTATTTATTTTTAAAATTTATAAGTCTTAAATATATAGAGATTACTTGTGAAATCTAGCACTTTCATTAGTTTAATCACTTTTTTCGATTGTAATCATCATCCAAAATCCAATTTGACTCAAATATTAGCTTGAATGTAATTTATTTTATTTTACATGTCACATAGATTTAGGTTTTATAGAAATTTTATACTTTTCTTATAATGCTAATACTGTCTCATCTTGGAGATGGAGTTGAAGTAAGATGTTGGACTTGTTGTTTACCTTGCAAAATTCCGTATACCACAAGGACTTCAAGTATAGTCTCTCTAAGGGTATTCACACATAGAGTGATCGTAACAAATTCTAATTCAATATATTGTTGGATAACATTTGATTAGAATATGTAACATTGCTATTATGTACAACCCTCTAGATTTTTACACACAAAGGCAATGTTGATCAAGATATAGATTAATGTAATCGTCTAACAATAATTATTGGCTTCTCAATATGATAAAATGGTTGTAAATTATAAATTATTATGAACCGATTGCTACACAATTAGATCTCTTCATCAAGATGTTATGATTAATCCATGTTGTATGTAATATCATTAGTATTAAATCATATTACTTGGTTCTCGAAATTAATTATACTCGATAAAAATTGATGTGGACAATAGTTATGAGTCACTATCATTCCATGCAAGTGGCCCTAGATATCATATCTCTAAATCAAGATAGTGTTGATTTCTATCTTGACTCATCACTATCTATCTATATATGATATACTATCCAATAACCATGTTATTTACAATCTATATTAAGATTGTGTTTAATGACATAAATGTGCAGTATTCCATATATAGGATATATGACTGTCTCAAGTTTAGGGTTTACTTCTACTTGTTCATACAGATGAGGAATCAATAACATTAATTATGTGTTATCCTCTATGGTGTGTTGTGTCCAATGTACCCACTTAACTTGGTCACTCACTTTTATAACTAGATATCTTTTTCTTAGTCTGGTGAGAATAACCTAAGTTACACAACATGTCGGTCTAAATCTCTATATCCCCTTTAGATATCTATCCAGCTAAGAACGATTTTTAGATAATATGATGTCATGAAATTATCATAGATAATTACCTTATTATTATAGACATTCTCTAATTATTAATGAGATTTTATTTTAAAATATATACGAGTAGAAAAAAAATTGCACAATTGCTAAGCATTGTGGACTCGAAGTCCTAAGCCCCTCACGTGCGTGTTATGTTTTTTATGAGCTAAGGCCTTTGTAAGTGGGTCTATAATATATTCATTTATTGTCAATCTGCAAACTAACACATCACCCTTCTAAACAATCTCTTTGAAGCTATGAAACTTTAGGAGCACATGTTTGAATATGTTGTGAGATCTTGGTTCCTTAGCCTGAGTTATGGTTGCATTGTTATCACAATACAACATGACTAGATCAATAGCACTTGAAACCATTCTAAACCCAAATAATTTTTTTAATCCAAAACGACATCTTCAATTGCTTCAAAAGTTGCAATGTAATACGACTCCAGTGTAGAATATGTGATTGTCTCTTGTTTGGAAGTGCTCCAACAAACAGGTCTGCTATTTAGGTAAAACATATAAACTTATCATTTGGATCAAACTAATCTATTTGGAAACTAGCATTAGTATTTCTTTGACAACTATTTCCTCATTTCCTCCATAGACTAATAACAAATCATTTATTATTCTTGAATACTTGAGAATGATCTTCATGGCAACCCAATGACCCTCACTATGGTGGCTTAAAATCTGCTTGTCACGCTTATAGCATAAAAGAAATTTGGAAATGTACGTATCATGGTGTACATAATGGACCCAATTACTAAAGCATATGACACATTATTAATTTTATTCTTCTTCGCTTGTGTTTTAGGACACATTGCTTTGGAGAGATGTATACCAAGTGATATAGGGCGAAAAAGAATCTTCTCTTGAAATTTTGCATATTGAATCTATTCAATATTTTGTCGATATATGTGCTTTAACTTAGCTTAAGCAACCTCTTAGACTTATCTTGGTATATCTTAATTCCAAATATATAGGCTGCTTCTCCTAAGTTTTTCATGGTGGAGCACTTACCTAATCAAGCTTTAGTAGACTCTTAGGTAGGTATGTCATTTTTAGTTATAAGAATATTATCAACATAAAAAACTAGGAACATGATAGCATCCCACTCGCCATATTACTATGGAATGAAATAGGGTTGTAATAATATTTTCATTGGTTAATTTTTTATTTAAATTACGATATTTTGGAGGAAAAGAAATCAATTTTAGTATTGAATTAATATTCATAGATTTGAGTAATAAATTACTATTGAAATTTTTTTTTACTATTGAAATTTTTTTTGGCAACAAAGATTGCTTATAAAATTGTTGTAAAGGCCAATTAAATCATATAATAATTATTCATAAGAAACAAAGCCATAATGGAAATTAATGTAACAAAGTGAACAAATATGTAGTATTTCAGAGGGAGGAACGCTTCTTAGGCCATGGAGATCCATCTAGTAATGAAAAAAAAAATATGAGAGGTTTTAAGAAAATTGAAAATTGATTCTATTGGCACCATATATAACTTCGAAATATATATAATTTGTTATAAAAAAATTACGCAATCGAAAACGATAATAGCAAGTAGAAAGTAAAGAACACACAGATTTTACGTGGAAACTCTTTCGAGAAAAACCATGGGCAGAGGCGAGAGAGGAATCGCACTATATCAAAATAGGAGTACAAAGGTTTGAGAGAATTATAACTGTAAACTTTCAGATCTTTCAATGGAAATTTTGTGTATGTGATGTGTTGTTTATATAACCCTAGAAACAACACACATATATATATATATATATATGTGTGTGTGTGTGTGTGTGTGTGTGTGTGTGTGTGTGTGTAATGATAACCGACATAATGGCCTAATTATGATATTTAAATATGTAATTAATGAGTAATAAAGACCTGAATTAAATATGTAATTAATGAGTAATAAAAGCCTGAATTACGATCGTTAAATGTATAATGAATGAATAATAAATGTGTAGTCAAATATTCATTCATTACCATTTAACTACGGGAGTTAGTTACAGAAATCGAGTCACAAACTCCAACAATCTTCACCTTGACATGAATTATGGAGTAATAAACACAATAAACTCCAAAACTTTGATAAACAACTCCACCTCTTCCACAAGTTCCTCAAAGGAATCAATCGGCTATCGACACTTAGCAAGTTCAAGCAATGCTCAAACTTTGCAATGGGAAGTGTCTTATTCAACATATCTGCAAGGTTGTCATGAGTGCACACCTTGCTCATTGCAATATCTCCTCGAGCAATAATATCACGCACAAAGTGATAATAGACATCGTCCTTTCATGGAACATCTGATCCTTAGTCAGAAAAATCACACTCTAATTATCACAAAATACTGTAGACGTCTTCAAATTACTAAGCTCAGAAAACAACCCTTTCAACCAGATAGCCTCTTTAATTGCCTCTGTAATAGTCATGTATTTCGCCTCTGTAGTGGATAGAGCAACAGTAGCTTGTAAGGTGGCTTTCCAACTAATCGAACAGCCATCAAGAGAGAAAACATACTTTGTGATAGATCTTCTTTTATCTAAGTCCCCGGCAAAATCAGAATCAACAAATCCGACGACCTCATCTCTAGTTTTCCCGAAATGTAAACATACATTAGTAGTTCCTCTTAAGTATCTGAAGGTCCATTGGACTGCTTCCCAGTGTTCCTTGCCAGGATTCACCATATACCTACTGACAACACTAACGGTATAAGCCAAATCTGGATGCGTGGAAATCATTGCATACATAAGAGACCTTATTGCACTAGAGTAAGGGATCTTTGACATATAGTCAATTTCATCTTCTGATTTAGGAGACTAATCAAACGACAGTCTGAAATGACCTGCTAAAGGGGTACTAACACGTTTAACACTCTTCATATTGAACCTGGGGAGTATCTTCTCAATATACCCTTTCTGACTTAGGTGTAATACACTTGATTTTTTGTCTCTTGAAATTTCTATACCAAGAATCTTCTTGGTTGCACCTAAGTCCTTCATCTTAAATTTCTTGTTCAATTGTGCTTTGAACCTGTCAATCTCTCCTACATGTACTTCAAAATGACTTTGGATCGTAACTTGTTACCCAGGTCCTCACGCTGCCCATGAGTACCTCCGGGGTACAGGTTCGTTTAAATAGGCTAATTTACTAAGGGCGGGGATGAGGGCTGGTTTCCCTGAGTCAGAGTTCTCTTAGGACGATCAATAGGGTGGCTGATCTCTTAAAGATGAGCTGTACGAGATCCAAACCATTCTTGCGAAGGACCAAGGAAATGAGCAAGCAGCGATGGATGAAACTCGAAAACTATAAGAACTTAATGCAATGCTTGACGCGGAGTGGCGTAGCTACACTCCTCTCCTCCCTTTATCTGTTAGCCTACTAACGCAAGTATTGTTCAAGTTAAATGTGAATAATCGATTGAATTCAATCTTTGAAGGCTTCAAGGAATATCCGATGTTGGCGATAGAGGCATGGCTTTAGGAAATGTGTCTGTCTTTTGGCTTGGCGGAGGTTTCTCGATCAACTATCTTACCTGAATGAACAAAGACTATGAACCAGATAACTCTTATATTGTACTAATCGTTAGGTACACTTTTCACCAACCCAGACAGCAGATTCTTTCTTAGTTTTCCAAGAAATTGGACTCGTGCCAAGAAAGAAGCAATATCCAGTTTTATGACAACATATCATCCATATATAAAAGTAGATGTAGAAACGACCCATTTTCACAGCGCTTGAAATATACACAACTGGCATAATTACTTCTCCTGAAATCATGAGAAGTCATAAAAGAATTAAATCTTTTATACCACTGTCGTGGTGATTGCTTCAACCCATATAGGGATTTCTTTAGTCTACACACATGGTCTTCTTTCCTTAAGACCCCAAAACCTTCCGGTTGGTGCATGTAAATGTCTTCTTCAAGTTCTAAATGCAAAAACACAGTCTTCACATCAAGCTGCTCTAACTTAAGATTCTCCATAGCCACAATACCAAGCAGTGCTCAAATCGAGTTGTGTTTCATAATAGAAGAAAACACGTCAATAAAATCAATACTAGGTATTTGACTGTATTTTTTCGCTACAAGCCTTGCTTCTTATCTGGGTTCTTCACAACTTGAGTCTCCTTCCTTTTTCTTAAAAACCCAATTGCAGCGAACGGCTTTCTTACCCTTGGGAAGTTTCACTAACTTCCATGTTCTATTCTTCTGGAGGGATTACATTTCTTCTTGCATGGCTATCATCCACTTATTAGAATCATCACAACTAATCGCTTCTGCGTAAGTAGATAGTTCTAAACTTGAATCAACATCATCAGCTCAAGGCATATGCATCTAGATCCGCTTCCCCATATCTCTATGGAGGCCTTATCTCTCTCCTAGGTCTATCCTTGGCAATTGAATACTGTGGCTGCCGAGATGTAGAAGTCGATTGAGAGATAGATTTTGTTGAATTTGTATTGATATCAAACTCCACCTGCACACTTGGTTTCTACTGGGTTTCATCAGAAGTAACGACAGGACATAAATCATGCAACATAGCAGATTCATCAAATATAATGTCCCTACTAATAATAACTTTCTTCAATTCGGGACACCACAATTTATATCTTTTAGCTCCAGTCTTGAAACCAAGAAACACATACTTTAGGGATCTAGGCTCAAGTTTGCCATTGTTTACATGAGCATATGTAGGACATCCAAATATTTTCAAATCAGAATAATTTGTAGGGGATCTAGACCATACCTCATGTGGAGTCTTCTTGTCAATGGAAGTCGACGAAGATCTATTGATCAACAAACAAGCTGCGGAGGCAGCTTCCGCCCAAAAAGATTTTGGCAACTTCAATTGGAGAGCATACATCTCACCTTCTCCATAATGGTCCTGTTCATACGTTCTACAACCCCGTTTTGTTGGGGTGTACCACGAACCGTGAGATGTCTAACAATCCCTTCAGACTTGCACAAGTCATTGAATTCGCTGGAGCAGAATTCCAAGCCATTATCAGTGCGTAGATGCTTTACCTGTTTTCTAGTTTGTTTCTCAATCATCGTATTCCACACTTTGAACATAGATAGGGCATCACTTTTCTGCTTCAAGAAATATGCCCAAACCTTTTTGGAGTAATCATCTATAATGGTCATCATATAGCTGGCACCGCCACTGGAGGGCACTCTAGTAGGACCCTAAAGGTCAGAATGAATATAGTCCAGAGTGCCTTTAGTATTATGGGTACCTGTGGTGAACCTAACCCGTTTTTGCTTCCCAAATACGCAATGTTCGCAAAATTTCAATTTGCTGATGCTTTGCCCATCCAGAAGTCCTCGCTTACTTACTTCTGCCATACCAGCTTCACTCATATGCCCTAGACGCATATGCCATAGCCTAATGGCATCTTCATCCGATAAGGAGGAACCAACGGCTGCATCACTTATCACAATAGAACCCTGCAATGAATAAAGATTAGCAGTCTTTCTATGGCCTTTCATCACCACCAGCGAACCGTTATTGATATTCAGGACTCCACCTTCACCTGTATACCGATACCCTTTCAGATCAAGGGTACTAAGAGAAATCAAATTTCTTTTCAAATCAGGAACGTGTCTCACATCACCAAGCATTTTAACCACGCCATCAAACATCTTGATCTTAATCATTCCGATCCTGCAACTTTACAAGAAGTGTTATTTCCTATCAAAACAACATCTCTAGAAACCGTTTCATACATTGAAAACCAGTCCCAATTGAGACACATATGAAAGGTACATCCTGAGTCCAAAATCCACTCTTTACTGGTCTGTGAATCACTATCAGAAGCAACAAAAAGATCACCATCAGTATGATCTTCAACAACATCGGCCTCAGCCATTTTATCATATTGATTCTTCTTTTGATTCTCACCAGTCTTCTTATTTTTATTCTGCAGTTTATAACAATCTGCCTTAATGTGGCCTTTCTTTTTGCAGTAGTTACAGGTTTTAAATCTATTTGAAGATTTAGATCTGCTTCTAGAATTCCCATCAAACTTACGGTCTTAACTCAGAAGTAGACTCAGATTTAATCACAAGATGTTTCATCTTTTCAAAAGAGTTTAAACTAGCATAAACTTCATCAATCGACAAAGTATCATGACTATACATAAGGGTATCTCTAAAGGTTGCATATGATGGAGGCAAAGAACATAATAAGATTAAACCTAAATCCTCTTCATCATACTTAACTTATAGTGTTTCTAAATCAGAAACAATTTCTTTAAAGGTTGTTAAGTGATCATCAAGAGACGTACCTTTTTCCAAACGATGAGAATACAATCTCTGTTTCAAATGCAATTTACTGGTTAAGCTTTTCGTCATGCATAATTGTTTTAGTTTCAACCACAATGCGGTCGCGGTCTTCTCCTTAAGCACATCCTGAAAAATCTAATTCGATAGATGGAGATGGATCTGCGAAAGGGCTTTTCGGTCTTTTCGTTGCTTTTCATCCCGTGAACAAGATGCAAGCATCTTGTCAAACCCTAGAAGTGCATCATCAAGATCCATCTGTGCTAGAACCGCTCGCATCTTCACCTGTCATAATGAGAATCTGGTGTTGTGATCCAAAAGAGGAATATCGTACTTCATGGTTGCTATTATCAAAACCTACGCTCTGATACCAATTTGTTATAAATAAATCGCGCAATTGAAAACGATAATAGCAAGTAGAAAGTAAAGAACACATAGATTTTACGTGAAAACCCTTTCGAAAAAAACCACCGTTAGAGGCGAGAGAGGAATCACACTATATCAAAGTAGGAGTATAAGATTTGAGAGAATTACAACTCTGAACTTTCATATCTCTCAATGGAAATTTGTGTATGTGATGTGTTGTGTATATAACCCTAAAAACAACACACACACACACACACACACACACATATATATATGTATGTGTATAAGGATAACCGACATAATGGCTTAATTATGACATTTAAATATGTAATTAATGAGTAATAAATGCCTGAATTATGACTGTTAAATGCATAATGAATGAATAATAAATGTGTAGTCAAATATTCATTCATTAACATTTAACTATAGGAGTCGATTACAGAAATCGGATCACAAACTCCAACATATTTGTAATACGATATGGTTCGATTATTAAGAGAAATCATTAAACATCAAAAACTGTACCTCCGCACCTTCGTGATCAATTGAATTGGAAAAGAAGTAAAGCAAAAGTGGGTTCAAGACAAGTCGACACTCCTGAAGATTAGGGGAAAAGGATACATGTAGAATTTACTGGGACATGTCTAACGATCTTTCTTAACCCTTCTACTTAATCCTGCTTTGAGTGATAATAGTTATAACCTAAGTGGTTATCACTTGCACCTCAACAAGAATAGCTGGTTATTTTACTAATATTTTATTTTTTAATTTAATAATGTACTAAAATTAATATCATAAACTATATATAGTGCATGACTCTTTAATATTTACAATCTATTCATAGACCTTTCCAATGTAGGAGTCTCTTTTTTTTTTTTTTTCAAATATTTGATTTTGAGTCCTTCTAAAATTGTAAAATCTAATCACTTGTTTACTTCATTGAATGAATAATATTGAAAGGGAATTACTATTTTCAAGGAACGGAATGAAGTTATAATAATATTTTGATTTGTTAATGTCTTTTTAAACTAGAATATTTTGGGAAAAAAATCTATTCCAATATTTAATTGTTATTCATATGTTTAAGCAATATATAATTATATATGTCACACCGTTCTCCACTATCGAGGTTCTAGATGTGTGATGCCAGGGCAGACAACTACCACTAGCCCCCTAGTGATAATGGCCAACACTGTACTCAGGCAATGTGAACCAACACATGCTCCGCAAGGTATCACGGGCACTATAGGTATTGTTACCCTCAGGCAGAATTGACCTTTTATCTGTAGCTTGCAGGGATTGAACCCAAGACCTGAGGTTTTTTTTCGGCCCCAAAGCCCATTTATAACCTTTAGTCCTAAATTTACTATTACAAAAGTTTTCTTCGACTCACATTATCGTGAGAATGTAGCTAACGTGTATGTAAATGAATTAATTAATAAAAAATATTAACACCCCGTCAAAATTACATTTTCCAACCATGTACATTTCTTCATCCATCAGTCAAACAAAAGTTACAAGGTGAAACATTAGCTCTCCTCTACTTTATAAACTAAAATTTAATACATACTAAATGCTATATTTTATTTTTCAACTTACTTTTATACAAAATATGAGCTCGGAAAAATTATAATGAAAGAGCCACATCTATTATACCAATGCATGATTATTTAACTATGTGATCATAACGCACACACGTGCTGTGGAAGCAGAAAACTTATAAGGAAGGGTTCGAGCTTTCTAATACAAAGTTCGATGGAAAAGAAGGTTAAAGAAGCATTAATATATTATTATATCAACATGTAACAATAATATTAATGAGATATCAATTTAGGAAACTTAATCAGGAAGAACAAATTATGACGATTGAACCAGGTAATACACTAAATTATATTGAGCTCAAAATAATAAAATCATATATAAAATAATATAAACATAATAGCAATCACAAAGATTTAGATACTAAGTATGGTGATAAAACTAAATATGAGATAAGTATATAAAGTGAACACTTTGACTACTACGATGAAAGAGAAGAAATTGGTAAAAAGGAAAAAAAATATATCATATAAAGATAACAAAATGAATAAATAAACAAAAATGTATGTATAATATATACATATAACACTATAATTATAATGAACTTTATATGATAAATGACTCAATCAAGCAATCATTCTAGTTTCACCTCTTACACAGAGGCAACCTTCTGGAAGTTGTCAAAAGCACCACTATAGACATAGACAAACGATTTAGTTTCAAACCGAATATTGAACTAGAACTACCACCAATAATTTTAAAATCGAAACCAGACCAATTGGACGATTCTGGCATCGGCTAAGGAGTCACCGTTTTCCTAGTTTTTAAGTGGTTCTTTATCCTAGAACTGGTATTTCTAGCGAGTTCCATTAAAAAAAAATAGAGAAAATAATTTAAAATATAGTATTAAATATATAATTATTAGCGTTTAAATTATTTCATGTGAATAGTAAAATTTATTACCAATTTATAGTAGGGAAATAAACCTCTTTTGGTACCTAAACTTTAACGAAATCGACAATTAGATATTTGAATTTTTAAAAAATCTAATTTCATGTCTAATGAGCTTTTCATGTCCCTACACACTATCCACTTAATCGTTAATTGACATGTGTCAACTACTTCATGTAACAATCAGCTCGCTTACTTCACCGTATGGAATAAAGGAATCGTTAACTAACATGTGTCAACTACTTCATGTAACAATCGGCTCTCTTACTTCACCGTATGAAATAAAGGAGGAATGAAATTCCTATTAATAGGAAATGTAATAGGGTTGTAGTGACTATTAGAGTAAAAGATAAAATATCTTTCCCTGTATTTATTATTTATTATAAAAAGAGGATAATTGTATAGGTGATATTTTCAAGATGGGGGTATTTATGACAAAATTGAAAAATAAATCATTGAATAGCAATTCATGAGAGTAGGGACATGAATTGTTATTTATCATTTTATGTAATAGCAATTCATTATGAATCATCACTCCTCTCAGGTAAATACCGTAATAGTAGTTTTACGTCGAATAAGAAAAGAATGAATAGTTATTCATGTCTAGTAAATAGGCTACAAAAGAGTGGAGGTAGTGAAAAGGGGGATAAAAAATTTAATTAGGTATGAAATTTAACTTTTTAAAAGTTTAGTACTTAGTTGTCCACTTTGTCAAAGTTCAAGTATAAAAAGGGGTATTTTCCTTTTACATCATTTAAAGTGTTATTACTGAAAACACAAATAAATATAACTCAAAAACATTTGCAATTTAGTTTATATCAACTTCTCTTAAAAGCAAATCCCTATCCTTAATAATGTGAGACTATTTTTTATATTATAATTTATTATTTTTCATCTAGAATATTTTTCAATATCATATTAGTAACTACAATTGATATTGATTATGTTTGTATATCAATAAATATGCATCCTAAACAATTTTTTAAAAAATTATCATTAAAAATTTAGCGCTTTGAGACACAATTATTATTTTGAATTTAAAATTTTGTTTTATTAAAAACTAAAATGCATTTAGTCAGTCTTTTTACTTAAAAAAATATAACAATTTTGCAGTTTTAAAACTAGAATTGGAAACCATGAAAAATGATTTTGGCTCATTAATTTCAAAACCCAGAAGTGTCGATTCTAGTTATAATTTTGGGTCTGTTTGTTTTGGCTTTTTTCCGGCAGATACAGACACTTTTTCAAACTTCTTTTAAAAATTATTTATCAAGAAATAAATATAGATAAAAAAAAGTTGACAGTTCTCATCAAAAGATCAAATAGAACAAATATAGATAAAATTTAGATGTAAATCGGATATATTTTGCACATACCATTTTAAAAAAGATACAGATACAGATGAAAAACAGACAATCCAAACAGACCCTTTGTTTGGTACCGGTACAAGGACGGTGTCTACTCAACTCGAAAGGGGCTGGAGTGACAATTTGCAGGACAAATAAATATAATTATAGAATATAAACGTGTAATGATAAATGTATTATACATTTCACTTCTAAGATATGAAAACTTAGCAATGGCTGTAAAAGTTACTACCAAACATACAGCAAGGGCAAAATGACCGAGTGTCATGTGTCGACCTATTAATGGACCCCAAAAGTTTAATTATTAGAAAATATGTGCTAAGAAAGTTACTGAACAATCCTGGAAATCCATATTTTTCCTCAGCAAGCATCCTTCTCATGTCCATGTTAATGTTGTGAACTACCACCATGAACCTACGTTCGAGATATATATATATATATTTATATGTATATACAAAATACAAGTTAACTTTCGGAAAAACTCTCAAGAATTATAGTAAGTACATCTTATATCCTATTTCATGTTGGAGTAAAATATATATAATAACCATTTATGCTTCAAAAAGTTGTAGATGGCACGCATAGTAAGTCATTAAATATTCAAATGATATTTTTTTGACATTAAAATTTTTAATCGATACATATATTTTTCTTTAATATGATTTATTATAAAAGTAATATTTGAAATTTCCATACTTAATTTTTATTGTGAGTTTATAATATATTTAGTAGTAAATATAATGGTTGTTATATTTTTATAAACCGATGAATTGTATCTTAAAGTAACTATTGGGAATTTTAACGTCAAAATTATCAACTCCTTAGTTATTTCTATGAATTTGTACAAGTATGAATGAATAATATTGTTATCGCTCACTCCAAAAGTGTATGTGAAAAATTCTGTAGCTATCATTTATATAACACTAAAACGTACATAAGATAAAATGTCATACTTAAATTAACAATTTAAAGAATAAAATAATTCCTTTATTTTCAATGAGAATATGGGATATGGGATAGTTATATTAAATAGAATGTTTTAATATATGTAGGTCAATATATAGATTTTGAGAAGTTGTCAATAGGATATTTCAATGAGTGAGCAATGGACCAATGAGTATCAAAGGACTTGTTATTTGCTTGTATCGTTGTGGCTTGATCTTGCTAATATGTAGATATTCTGATTATTGTTGCTGCTTCTTTTTACTTTTGATGAACACCTTTAATTGGTTAATCTTTATTAGGATGGCTAAGAATCATAATATATCATGCATTGCATTACTGCATATACTAATGGCTACTTATCTCCCCTTGATGGTAATGTCAGGGGGTTAGGTATGGCCTATGCTTGCTCCTTTAAGAGAAATATATGATAAGGCTAGGTCTAAGAGAAATATCAATTTGGTTTAATGAAGATAGAAATTTCTAGTTTTAGGTTTTGTATCTTAACTAGGTTTAGTCCAACTAATTTCTAATCTTGTTCTTGTTTTGTGGAGTTTAAAATTAGGTACACTTTGCACATAGATCCTATTTCATTCCTAACTTTGAGTTACCCACAAAAATATACTGTTAGGAGTTAGCTACATCTAGCCGAGTGAAGTTAATTCTTGTATTGTACTTTCAAGCATGTTGTCAAGCAAATTAAATTAAACATATTCAATGTAATAATCACGTGAACCAAACATATGTAATCGTTTGGATAAATCGTATATGGTACATATTTATGCCCTTTATGACTCAGGATTAAAGAATCCATGCGATGGTACAGAAGGCCATCACAAACCCGCCAAGCCTAAAGGGTGCAATCAAAGGCTAATTTAACATCCTTTCAAAGAAAGTTGTAAGGAGTACATAAAATAATTTTTTTTTTCAAATTATACATATTATTTATACACATAAGAAAGCCTAAGATCACTACTTGGAGAGCAAGCCTACAGTAAGGTACTCATCACAACTTTACCAAAGAAGTCGTCTTCCATATATATGATTTAGCTTTGCTCCCATAGAGCAGGGCCAATGCACACTGGCATGCTAATAGCCCATCCATTCGCCATGTAGCATTAGTTGTTCGAAATGCAAATGCATGGTATGCATGATTAAATTAATTATGCAAGCCAAGTATTTACTAATTCATTTTAGGTGGCCAACCAATTTCATAGACAATTGGACATGGCATATTATTTATTTATACAAACGATTCAATTATCACTTTTATTTACATGTATTGTCAATCCAAGAGTTATATCAATTATATGCAATTCATGCATATCACATTCATATATCGTATAGCTTTAAGCACTCTAAATGAACTAACGAGAGGAGGAGCGAGAGTGTTGTTTTTTGTAAAAATTAAATAAGTGTGAAAGGACTACTGAGAGGACGAGTGAGAGGCTTACTTACCCAAGCAACTTTGATTGCTAAGTAATCTAACAAGAACTCACTTTATTACACAAATAACTACCACATTATGCATATCTTTTCAAATTTCCACCAAATAATGAGGGAAAAATATGCCCTTATTTCCAATATAGATGCATTGTGTACTTTCATAGGCACATATAAGCCATTTGTCTTCATAAGCCAAGATGGACTCTCAAACTTTTTATGGATTCATAGAGTAAGCAAAAGTGTGAAATATATATATTCCATATAGTTGTTTCCATTTAGAAATTTGACAATTGGCATGCAATTAAGAAAATCAAAGAAATATTTGGTTATGTAGCTATATTAATAAAGCCAATAATTACACCAGTGGTGCGATGGTGCAAGAGAAGAATACAACAAGTACATTAAGAGTTCATTTATGAATCTAAATCAGAAACAAGGGATAAATGCACTATAATTAACTATAGTTTTAATTTTTCATAATTTAGAACCTAAATACCGATCTTAATCAATTTTGAGGAAAAAAAACTAAATTGTAAAAAATAAACAAAAAAAGTTTTATATTCTAGTATATGAAAAATCATTCTATATACTAATCTTTTTTTCCAAAAAGTAATCCATATTATAATAATGCAGCAGGATGCAACCTAGCCAAAGCCGGCCTAAGGCCATTGGTGTTGAACGCAAGGCCTCCAGTGTAGTATCAGTGTAACAATTTTTGCTGAATGCAACACAATCCAAAGCTGACCCAAAAGCTGCTAACGTAGGACCAGCATAACACGTACAGCGCCAACCTATAATCCAAATCCACCGGCCTACATTGCCAAAGCTAGTAGCATACAATCCACGTGATTTCTAGTTTGTTTATATTATATTTCCCTTTTGTTAAGATTATAAACAGTGTATTTTAGGGTTTCTGTTAGATAACTCATATTATTTTACACTTTAAAACCCTATTGAGATAAGAGGATTATTTTGATGAAGGTGATAAGGATGTTGAGCAGACCTATGTTATCAAAAAAGTGATGTTAATGCCTAAACAAGAAGAGAATACCCAGCAACACCAATTGTTTCATACTAGGTGTACTATTGTAAACAGAGCATATGATATGATTGTTGATAGTTAGAGTTGTGAGAATGTTATTGGGCGAGAGGTTGTTAATCAGGTATAGTTGCCAGTAGAAAAACATCTTAAGCCTTACACTATAGGTGGATTAAATCTGCTAAACGGATAGAGGTGAAGGAGAGATGCAAAGTATCGTTTTTCCATTGGCAAATATCAAGATGATGTCTACTTTGACATTATAGACATGGATGCATGTCACCGAAATTTTAAAAACCATGATAATATGATGTGAATGCTCAACATGCAGGGAAGGAAAATGCGTACAGGCTAGAGAATGGTAATGTGCACTATACTTTGTTGCCTCTAAAGATAGCTAATCGCTAGTGAATCGCACCAAAATCCATAAGGTAGAGGGGCGCTCTTCCTTAACAATCACTTATTAAGAGAAAAGTTAGAAGAAGATATGAATGAGTATAGAGTTATACATGAGCTAATAGCAAAGAATATCATGACAGTGGATGAGGATATCGGTAGTAGAGTGCTAGAGGGTAAGACAGAGGTGCTAGAGGAATTTAAAGATGTGCTACAAGATGATTTACCAAAGGGACCACCACCCTTGAGAGATATTTAGCACCAGATTGATTTGGTGCTTAGGGTGAGTTTGCTAAATTTGCCACATTACAGAATGAGTCCTAAAGAAATTGAGATTTATTGAAGAAAGTTTAAGAGCTGTTGTAGAAGGTGTTTACCAGAGATATCAAGAGCCTATATGTTGTACCTACTTCACTGAATCCAAATAAGGATGGTAGCTAGAGGATGTGTGTTGATAGTAGAGCTATCATTAAGATTACTATTGGGTATAAATTCCTAATACCTCGTCTAGAATGTTACACAGGTTCAGTGGGTCTGTTGTGTTCTCCAAAATTTATTTAAGGACTGGATATCAACAGATCAGAATCAAGCTCGGAGATGAGTGGAGGATCGCATTCAAGAAGAAGGAGGGGTTATATGAATAGCTAGTGATGCCTTTTAGCCTTAGCAATACGCCAAGTACTTTTATGTGTATTATGAACCAAGTATTAAAACCTTTATTGGTAGATTTGTAGTAGTCTACTTTGGCGACATATTATATATTTGATAAGAGCATATTAGTCGTATCAAATTGTAAATAATTAAACCCAATAAAAATCCTACAACAAGCTCTATGTTAGTGCACCTATCGAATGCATAATAGAATTACTACGAATGTTGTCCTCTAAGATCTGGATATCAAGTACTAGTATTACCATTTCTCTGCTATATAACCTAATGATTGAGATGAGATTATAGCTACTTTTTATCTCACTAATAACCCTAATAGTTAATTATATGTCTTCTTAAGATAAAACATTCACAAAACATTACCGCTTATCTGGATCCACCCTAAACCTTAATTTCTTATAATAACGGATTGACAAACGAATCATCTATATCTTGAACCACAGGAATTCCAAAATTCATCAACTTCTCTTTCAAGATAATTGAATTCTAATTCTACATGATCAATGGAATGTCTTTCATCATCAATTACATATAGAATTGCATTATAATTTAAGATTTCTAACAATGATTCAATCTTTATGTAGAACGTTCGTGTAGTCTATGTCTAGATTCATATTCAAACTTCTCTATTCATTCTATATCTGTTCCATTAGATGAAATCTCTTTCTATCTAAAAGAAATCAAACATGCAATCAATTGTAGCCACAAATCAATCACAAGAACAAATAGAAATCATGAATAGACTCAAGAACATGAACTTTCATTAATCAAATAAAGTTAGCACATAGATCTAGGGTTTTACAAGACTTAGGGTACAAAAAAATACTCCTCCTTGAATTTTACATGCAAAGCAAGAAACTTAGAAGAATAGAATAACTCTTAAACAAGTTTTGTAATTCAATGAAGCCCTGACATTTCTTCTCTTGAAGCTCTTAATTTTCTTTCTAGGGTTTCTAGGAATAAGGATATGGTGAGATAAGATGTTATAACAACAACACAACATACTTTTATAGAGCAAACAATGAAGTCTATTCATTAGAGGAAAGGCTAGTAGCTTTGAAGCAAAATTTTACCAGTGTATAATGAAGACCGACTCAAAGCAGGTGGCATAAATCCAGATGTTGTCGGTGTACATTGTTTTTTAAGGCTACATGGCCATGAACATAGCCTATGTAGAAAGGTTGTGTACTTCCAAAAACGCTTCTAGTCGTTTTCCATCTTCAACATGACGTGCTACATAGCTTGTGTATGATCTTATATACTTTAAATTTGCTCGCTGGTCACTTTTTTTCTCCAACACTAGTGTTCTACACAACTTATGTTGAGAAGTCATACATGTTGGAAATCTTCACTTTCTCAAATTCTTGATCAAAATCTCCATTAACTCATCTAAAGTCTTCATAATGCTCATAATCTTCCTTCATTCTTGAAATTGATATTTTAACCAAATAAGTATCATTTTCTTTAATAATTTGCACATATATAATATCATATTGATGCAATGTGAATAATAAGGGTGTTTCGACACTTATCAAACTTCCCTATACTTAACCATTTGCTTGTCTTCAAGAAAATAATTAAGAACAAACAAAATCCATTCTTAATTATAATTAAAAGTTCAATGGAAATTCAAATCATGGAATAGCACTCAAATTTTAATTTTGATTATAGCAACTTCAAACTTTTGTGTCTTTTGCTCAAACCAACTACACATGTACATAACATACAAAATCAAAATTCTAAAACTAATCCAGGTGAATCAAATTTTATAGTCACCATTTAATAGTAGCTTGCAAAGTTACAAAGTAAGTACAAAGTCAAGCAAAGCAAAAGAGAGCCAGTTATGCTTCACCACCTATTTAAGAGCATAAAGTCCCTTCAACCACTTCTCTAAGCACATAATCAAAAGTGAAAGTATTTTACATCCATTTTTCTTGGATTTTCTCTTTAAACCTCTTCAAAATTTTCAACTCCTTTTTCAGAGGGGGACATTTTTGCCTCTATCTTTTCCTTTTCCTCTTGATGGGTTTTTTGTCTGTTCTTCCCTACTTCCTCCCTCACCCACATCCTCCCCTCCCTACCCCCCACCCCCACCCCCGCCCTCTCTTTTGAAGCTTCTGTTAGCAGTAGGGTCAGACTTCTCTTCTTAGGGACTAAAGTCTACCCATACTAACTAAGCTTTTTATATTTTATGAAAGAACATCAACTCATCAAATGATTTTCAAAGACATTATTATAAAAAGAATTACCTAGTGATAAACTTCATATGCCATTTCACTAGAGATTATATGAGCTCTCAAAATTTTTGAAAAGAAAATATACAACGTAGTAAGCTTAGAAACATAACCAATTAACTTTTACTAAGGACTTTGTTTCACCTAAATTTTATCATACAATTTTGACGAGGTATGCTAAATTCAAAGTAAGTGAGTAAAAGAGAAAATTGCTTTTAATTATTGAGTGCTAAAATTAACTAAAAACTCATTGAGTATAATTTCAAGAATTTTAAAATTCTTCACAAATCATATCACATAAGTGGGGGATTTTGAATACAAGTACATAAAAACATTGTGTTGGTCCCACTTTAATAATCAAGGAGGGGGTAGGGTGATTGGTTTAAATTATTTAATAATAAAAAATATTAATTTTTGCCTTTTAAAAATTATTCCCCTTCCATTTTAAATATGAGAACAATATGAACAATTAAACAAATACAACAATTAAATTGCAGAAATTAAAAAGAGCTGGAAGAGTAGTTCTGTCTTATGCATCAGTCCACTCTTCCAGCTCCGAGCTGGGGACCTCGTTATCCTATGGGTTTATTCCACTATATCCAATAACTTCAAATTACAAGATTGTATAATTCTCTTTGCTCGATTTTCATAGCTATCCTCAAGCTAAAATCGATTTACAGAGTCTAATCCTGTAATTGAACTATCAACTAGGAAGGCAAAAACACGTTTCTTCTTTTACACAGATCAAGGGGAAGCATGAAAGAAAAAAATAATAATCAGAGTAAGATGAAGAGCATAGCAAAACGAAGGCAAAAATAGAGCAAAAAAAAAAAAATGAAGAGCATTCTTTTTTTTTTTTTTTAAAGTATTGTATGTCTTCTTCTTTTTCTCTATCTCGCAAGATATACTCCCAGTCTTCAACGTTCAAGAATTCAAAGTGGAAACTCTCTTGCATGTATCTCCAATGATTTGATGATCCTTACTTCTTTTTCAAATTTCGAAAACTTGCTTGAATCTTATCTTCTTTTCAAAATTCAAAAGCTCGTCGATAAAAGAAAATACCTTTCTCTTCCACTTTGTGTCTTTGTTTTTTATTCTTCTTTTGATTTTGAAATTCTGAAACAGATATATGATGATAAGTCCAGCTTGATTTTCGTAGAAAAATCTGGTTTATATTTGAAATTCGAAGCTTTGAAAAATGGATCAACATCATCGATCTTTACTTATCCTCTTTTGAATTGGGCAAAATCTCATGCAAATAGATAAAAGATTTACTTGTTCTTATCTTGATATTTGTAGACACTCATAATTCTCTTGTCTTGAAGGAGAAAAACGTGTAAGAGCTGTTCAAACATGATCTGGTACTATTCATGAAGTTTAATCCGTTTGATGAGAGAGAACATCGATAAAAACTTTAAATCCCCTTGGATATCAACCAACTTAAATGGAACAAATGAGTATATTACCCAAACAAACTCATTTACTTGGAGCTAGGCCTTCAAGATATTTTTTTGTACTGAACTGGAAAAAATTTTGTCGAGTTTGTGAAGATGAATAGTAAATTCACGTGATACCAAGTTGCTGTAAAAAATTACAAGTGATCTTCTGGACTTTCCTCTGGATAACTTATTAAAACTTCCATCTTTATCTTTCTGATATATACCCTCTGGAATATCTTCTGAATATCAAATAATAACTCTTGTTTTTTATTTTCACTGGTACAATCTTCTAGAGTACCTTTGGATAATCTTCTGTGTATATTTCAATGACTTCTAATATTGTTCATTTTTTGTTGTCAAATGATGTCAACTTTCTGTGATAACTTCTGGATGACCTTATGGATACGTGATACTATTCATTTTTCTTCTTTCTCTCTAACTTAAAACTACACACTTAATAAATTTGTTTAGTAATCTTTTTACACTTTTGTATCATCAAAACTATTTCAGAGAATCTAACACATTGAAAAATAGCCAAAATCCATATGACATATCTTTCTCATGTTTTTCTTCCCTACACTTAAAATGAGACATTATCCTCAATTTCTACTAAATCAAATTAACCTAAGAAGGAATATAAAAGAAAGAAAATAAAGGAAAAGGAATCGAGACTTCCTAGTTTTCCAAAACTTGCATAAAAAAGCTTCCACAACCGATCACATAACGACAAAATGCAACATCATAATTTCTTTACTTGTGAACCCATCAAAAGAATTTATGCTTCTAAGGTTTTGGTATCAGTGCTCCCTACACTTAAAATCAAACTCTCGCTCCCTTCAAAAAGGCATAAAAACTCCAAAAACCTACAATTTTGATAGAAAAATAGACTTAGGATAATAAAAACAAAAGAAAATAAAAAGGATCAACTTACCAAGGTTACTCATGGTTGCCTCCAAAGAAGCACATTTTTTAATGTGTTGGCTCAATGTTTGGAGTTAACATTTCCACCTAGATCACATGGGAATGTGTCTCGCCATATTTCTAAAGTCAATGAGGGGAATTTTTTTCTCATTCTTATTCCAATTCTTTTAAATTCATTTCCTGGTTCTTAAAAATCATGGGTTTTCGATAGGGAGTAAATTTATAAATTGGTGTTAGGTTAAACTCTATAATATAACCTATAGGCTCAACATCTCCTAAACACCCAATGAACTCACTTCATGGAGACAAATTAATATCTTCAATTTTGATCTCATGTTCAATCTCTCCAAACATATCTTCTTTTGGGGTAAATAGAATGCCCTCTAGATCTGTGTTCTCAAGGATTAGAGTGTTAGGAAAAGAAAGGCCGTATACTTCCAAAAATGCTTCTGGTCATTTTTCGTTTTTCAACATGACATGTTACATAGCTTGTGTATGATCTTGTGTACTTTAAATTTGCTCTTGGTCACTTTTTTTTCTAACACTAGAATCTACACAACTTGTTGAGAAGTCATGTATGTTGTAAATCTTCACTTTCCTAAATTCTTCATCAAAATCTTCATTAACTCATCTAAAATCTTCATATTGCTCATCATCTTCCTTCATTCCTGAAATTGATATTTTAACCAAACAAGTATGCTTTTCTTTAATAATTCACATAAAATCTATATAATATGATATTGAAACAATGTGAATAATAAAGGTCTTTAGACACTTATCAATAGTAAATTTGAAGATGACATATAGATCATTTGAGGAGTGTTTTGACTGCGCTAAAGAAAATAAATTATATGCTAATTTGAAGAAATGCATTTTCATGTCAAGAGATTGCTATTTTTGGGTTTTGTTATTAGTAGTAAAGAGATAATAGTTGATGATGAGAAGGTAAGGCTATAAGAGAATGACCTATTCCAAAAACTGTGACTAAGTTGAGGAGTTTCCCTTAGGTTAGCTAGCTTTCTATAGGTGATTCATAAGGAATTTTAGTACTATTGCTGCTCCTTTAACTAAGTGTCTAAGAAAGGGGAGTTTGCAATGTAGAGAAGGTTGAGACTAGTTTGCAGTTCTAAAAGGAGCTATGTAGTGCTCCTATGTTAACACTTCCTCACTTTGATAAGTTATTTAAAGTCGAGTATGATGCCAATGGACTTGGTATTGGGGGTATATTATCCTAAGAGAAAAGGCTAGTAGCTTTTTACAATGAGAATTGTGTGATGCTAGGAAGAGTTGGTCAACTTATGACAAGGAGTTCTATTTTGTAATGAAGGCATTGAGAGTTTAGGAGTATCATTTAGTTAGGAAAGAGTTTTTTTTTTTTTTTTTTGTACTTTGACTATAGGGCTTTGAAGCATCTAAATAATTAGACCAGAATCAATAAGGACATGCATGCCAAATGGTTTCAGTATTTACAAAAATTTCCTTTTAAACTGGTGCATAAGTCTAGAGTGCAGAATAAAGTAGCAGATGCCTTGAGTAAGAGAGCTAATTTGCTTGTTACTATAAGCACTGAAGTTGTAAGGTTTAAACAATTGAAGGAGTTATATAAAGATGATGCTGATTTTAGGGATATATGGGAAAAGTGCATTACCAAAGAGCCGTGTGGTGATTACTATATACTTGAGGGGTACTTGATGAAAGGGAACCAATATGCATCCCCAAGTCTTCTTTGAGAGAGAAGCTTATCAAAGACCTGCATGGAGGAGCATTAACAGGACATTTAGGTCGAGATAAGACTATTGCAGCAATGGCTGGCAGGTATTTAGCCTCAATTGAGAAGGGCTGTGAATAGAATTGAGCAAAGGTGTTATATCTGTCAAACATCCAAGGGAAGTCGTAGAATACTAGGTTATACACACTACTGCTAATACCTAAAAATATCTGGGAGGTCCTATCCATGGATTTCGTGCTAAGTTTCCTCATACCTAGACTTAGTATTTGTGGTTATTGATAGGTTCTCTAAGATAGCTCACTTTATTCCTTGTAGAAGCTAGATACCCATGCTATTGCCAATTGTTTTTCAAGGAAGTTGTGTGATTACATGGAGTTCCTAAGTCCATTACATTAGACAAGGATAATAAATTCCTTAGTTACTTCTGGAAGATACTTTGACATATGTTTGACTCATCATTGAACTTCAGCAGTACAGCTCACCCCCAAACCGATAAGTAAACAGAGGCAACCAATAGAACACTTTGTAATCTAATAGAAGTATGTGTGTGAGAAGCTAAGGCAATGGATCTATCTTTAGCTCAGGAGAGCTTGCTTACAATAGTTTTGTATAGAGGACCATAGGAAAATCTCCTTTCTCTATATCTACACCAAGACACCACAATACGTAGTGGACTTGATTAAGTTACCCAGGGGAGTTTTTAGTACAACTGTAGTGAATATCATCGAATAGTGTCAGTTTATTACAGCTCAAGTCAAGGAACAAATTGAGAAGGCCAATGTAAAGTACAAAGAAGTTGCAGACAAGCATAGAAAGAAGCAATTGTTTAAAGTAGGGATCAGGTGATGGTCTTTCTAAGGAAAGAATGGTTTCCAATGGGTAAGTACGACAAGTTGCAGCCAAGAAGTATGGCCCTTATGAGATTATAAGGAAGATCAACAACAGTTTATGTGGTTGGACTTCCTAACAGCATGAATTTTTCCATGACTTTCAATGTTGCTGATCTATTCCCATTCCATCTTGATGATTCATCCTGTATCTGGATGAGAACTCGAGGTCGAGTTCTTTATAGGTAGGAAAGAATAATGCAGCTTAGCTAAAGGGAAGGCCGCCGGTGTTGAAGATCAAGGCCACTGACGTTAAAGGTAAGGCCGCCAATGCAGTACTAGTGTACAATTTTTGTCGAATGCAACATAAATCCAAAGCCAGTCCAAAAGCCTCTAGCATAGGATCGGCGTAACACTTACAGTGCCAGCCTCCATTGCCAAGGTTGGCAGTGTACAATCCATGTGATTTCTAGTTTTTTTTGTATTGTGTTCTCCTTTTGTTGAGACTATAAATGGTGTATTTTAGAGTTTTTGTTGGATAACTCATAATATTTTATATACTTTGAAACCCTATTGAGAGGATTTTCTATAGGAGATTGCTTGTTTGCAATCATTGTGTTTGTTTTAGAAATCATCTGGTGAGTTGATTTCTGTTTTTACGCTTTCACACGCTATCATATAATTGTAATTAAGTCATGGTACTTTAAAAAAAAAATAAAACTAGTAAGAAATGGGGATTGGGTAGTGAAAATCGCCCTTTTATAGTAAAAATTCGCCTCATCATCCTAGTTAGTAGTGAAATTTGCCTTTCATTAGCTAAAATTTGCCCAATCCGAGGTAAACTTCACCTCTCCCTTCCTCTATATAAACACATACCCCACCCCTCCATCTGCACATACCTCTCTCTCTCTCTCAATTTTAGGTTCTCTTAATGTTTTTTCTACTCGCTTCTAACTCAGTGACTCCCTCTTTCACTTTTTACTATTTTATGCTGGATATACTTAAATATATATTTTTAAATTAATATTACTTAATTAATCATGTTTTTATTTTTTATAGGTATTTGATAAATCATTTAGCTGGAGCCATGTAGTTAGAGTACTACTACTACTAAAAGGTTAGTAAAATATTTTTAATATTTTAAATACAATTATCTAAAAGCTAGTATTTATACATTTATTAGTTAATGTATATTTAATTTATCTTTAATATTTCTTGTTAGTAATAAAAAATGATATATATTTAGAACTTAGTAGTTTTATATTATTATTTAATACATGTTTATTAAGTTTAATTATATTACACATATATAGATTAATAATATGTTAATTTATAAGATAATATTTCGAAATTAGATGTTAGGATAGTTATACGAAAATATCTATAGAATAAGACGTAATAATTAAATGCCAATTTAGGATGTCCACATGAAATTAGCATATGACGCATGATTTGACAACTACACAATAAAGAAATGGGGTCATAGCATTTTTACAAGCTATTGCAAACCATCAAAGGGTAGATAGATTGATAAGATAACTTTGTAGAGATTGTCTCAATAGCTCATGACAGCTTATTTAAATTGTTAAGTATCACCTCCTCAGAGGGGAATGGCTTAGACCTACTTTAGTTAGACTTACCATGGAAAGGATTCAGATAAAGATTAGGTAAATGATGATATTGTCATGGATGAAGGGAGTATTCGACTTGGGTACACACACTTTGAAGAAGAAGCAGATTAAGAACTTTTGGAGGACCTTACTACTAACATGAGTGATCTCAAAGGGGATGATGTTGATAGCAGGGATGAAAATAATGCAGTTGACAAAAAGCAATGGATAAGAATGTTTGAAAATACAAAGAGTCTGGTATTTATGGGTTGTACGAAGTTTTTTGTATTATCAACGGTACTTCAGATGTTGAATCTAAAGGTCAATGACAAATAGTTAATGAAGTTATTCAATAATTAGCTTGCTTTAATAAAAAGTTTATTACTGGCTGACAATTTGTTACCACCCTCATACTATGAAATATGCAAGATGTTGAAATAGTTAGGCATGGATGCAAACATGATCCATTTGTGTAAAAACAATTATGTGCTATTCTGAAAATAATTCAAAAATCTTGATAATTGCCAATTGTGTGGTAAAGGAAGCTTCATTCAAAGAAGCAAAAGACAATACTGGTTAAGGTTTTGTAGCATTTGCCACTTATTCAAAGATTACAATGGCTATTCATGTGCCAGAAGTTGAATGCAACAAAGAAAATTATGTGTCCAAGGAGGGCATGTTGAGGCATCCTGTAGATTGTGAAAAGTGGGAGGGATTGGATGGAAAATGACTTTGGTTCGCATCGAATCCTTAGAGTGTACAGCTAAGACTTGCCACTGATGGGTGCAATCCTTATGCAAACATGAGCACAACATACAGCATGTGATCAATTATTGTGTTTGTATGCAATATTCTACTATAGATATGCATGAAGGAGCCATATATGATGATGTCCCTTTTAATACCAGGACCAATATCTCTAGGTAAAGACATTGATGCATATTTAAAACCCCTTGTAGAGAAGAGCTGAAAGAACTATGGGCAAGTGGTGTGAAAACATTGGATATGGTGGAAGGTCAGACATTTCAAATGTATGATGCATTATTGTGGACTATCAATGATTTCTCGTCATATGGTGACATATTAAGCTGGATGACTAAGGGTTATAAGGCATGTCCTATATGTAACGATTGCACAAGTAGGCGTTCAAATAGTAAGTTCCATTACATGGGCCGTAGACGGTTTTTGCCTCCAAGTCATAGATGGCATCGTGATAGTGTAAGTCTTGATGGCATTGTGGAAACAAGAGCTGAACAAAGGATTTCTCTAGGAAAGACATTACGGATTAGTTGAGTCGGTATAAGCATGTCATATTAAGGAAAACTTAAGAACAACTTAGTTTTTGAAGGAGCGAAGATAACATAAGCTGGCATAAAAAGAGTGTGCTCTTTAGATTGCCACATTTGAAGGAAATGCACATATAACACAACCCTAATGTGATGCACATAAAAAAGCATTAATGTGATAGCTTGGTTGGGAACATTTTCAATTTAAAGGGCAAGTCAAAGGATGCAGATAAGATGAGACTTACCCTCTAGGAAATGGGTATTCGACTAGAGCTGCGTCTGCAAGCATGTAGCTATCAGACGTTCAAGCCACTAGCTGCATAAACACTGTCGACTTAGCAAATGAGAGAGGTATGTAACTTAATTAGAGATGTGAAGATGCGATTGGATGTGGTTCCAATATATCATCCTATCTAGGTGTCGATAAAGTAAGTTTGAGGGGTTTGATGACCCGTGATTGTCATGTCCTGCTGCAACAGATCCTCCTTGTAGTCATTTGTAGGTTTCTCCATAACCGAATTTACAATGTTATAGTGATGTTTCGCATTTCTTCAGGCAATTGATAGCCAAAGAACTCTGTGTGAACTTACTAGAGTCTTTGGAGAAAACCATACTCATAATCCTTTGCAAGTTAAAGATGATATTTCCTCTTGCCTTTTTTTTTTTAACATCATGGTCTACTTAGCTGTACATCTTTCAAAGGAAGCATGCATGTATGACCCTGTCCAATATCGTTGGATGTATCCTATTGAAAGATACATGGGAGTACTTAAGGGATATTTGCAGAATAGGGAAAGACCGAAGGGTTCTATTACTGAGTCATATGTTATGAGAGAGAACATTCAATTTTACTCACTGTATTTTGAGAACATGGATTCAAGAATAACCAGACCCTATTGGCAATGGGATGAGTAGTTGAGGGAAGCTTCATCCTCTTCATTTAAGGTATGTGGTGGTTTTCTACATTTATTTATGATGTTAAAACGCCATAATTTCACCATTTTCTAATGTGGACTATTAATCTAATTACTCTAGGGAGTTCGAGTAAGAACTTAATGCATGGGGAGCACGTAACGTGGGCATAATAGCTTGTAAACATTTTGCAAAGGTGACTCACCGACATCATTTGAAACAAGCTTTCACTGGGCTATACATTAACTTCATCATTATTATCTTTTGCAGATTATGGAACTTAAGTTTGTTCATAAGCAATAGGTGTTGGAAGATCTAGAAGCCTTGGCATGGGGCCCAGATATTCAACAATATAGCTATAAAGCTTGTGTTGTGAATGGGGTACGAGACAATACGAAATCAAAGGATGTGGGATTAAGATCATAAAACATCAGTATATACGTCATTGGTGTAGATAACAGACAACAAATAACCTTTATGTCATCTTCACTAAAGTTATTCAATTAAATTATGTGGGGTCTAGGTAGGTATTTTTATATCAGGTGCAAGTGGTTTGACAACAACCAAGAGAAATCGGAAAGTATCGATGGAGACATCATTTCAATCAACACAATAAGAAAATGGTACGATAATGACCCATACATTCTTGCGGCCCATGCATGGTACGTATTTTACCTAAAAGGCCCGAGCAAGTGATTTGGCTATTGGAGGATTGTACAAAAAGTTCTACATCATCATATATTTACTTGTGGTTTCTTTCAATTTGAATCCCCAGAATATCGTGATTCGAATGAGCCACCTCCTATCAAGGACCTACTGTAACATATAGTTGAAAGGTCTTAGACGATTCCAATCGATTACATATGTGTTAACCTTGGAAACCTTGCATGCCTTTTTGACTCGAGGAAGGGTTATAGTGGCGTGGGAGATGATGAATATGAAGAATATATTACATGTATATTTTCATTTTTTTTCTTTGTTACATATATTTGTTTTTAATGACTTCAAAGTAATGAATCACTAACAATTGATATTTTCAAATGAATAGGATGCAATGCCTGGTTTCTATGAGCAGCTTACAAAAGACACCAATGCACTTCTTGAGCAGTATACTAGCGGGGTTTTGACCTTGAATGATTAATTTTTTGTCTTCCAATCCACATTAGAATGATGCATTAATATTCCTATTTGATTTTGTGGATCATTTACTGCATTACTTAATGATCAATAGGATAGAAAAACTGACAACCAATAGGGCCAGGCTACTTAGACTCAGTAGGGGTGGGTAAATGAGGTGGGATTAGAGGAGGAGGTCACATATGACCTTCCTAATGATCTACCTACTTAGGTGAACCTCAAGGACCTAAAGGCTATAGTAGTAGAGCAAGAGGAGGTCGTGGTAATGACTGAGTAGGAGGAGGTCGTGGCAATAGCTGAGCAGGAGGAGACGGGTATCATGATGCTTGTGAGATGTCGAGGCATGTATAAGGGGACCTAAGTGGAGGAGGAGTTTAAAAGGTCCAGCCATAGGTTGACTGTTACCATGCAAGATGGATATATGTGTCTCATGTGCTTAAGTGATGGGATGGTTAGATTTAGAGCTATGCAAGTAGGCTAAGAAAGCTAACCCCCCACCCCCTAACTCTACCCCACGAGCTATACGAGTCGGCCCGCTTTGCCCCACATTATAAAGCAGGTAAAAAATTTTGGCTCACCCCATCCCACCAGGTTGGCAGGTTATGCGAACCAACTTGCTAGTTTTTTTTTATTTTTTATTTTTTAACTTTTGACATTAAGATATAACTACGTTAAATATAAATGTTGTTTTTAATAAAAATTCAAAAAAAAAATAAATATGAGATAAAAAAATCGATAAAGATTATAAGATGAACATAAGATTAGGATAAAAATTATTATTAATCATTAACATTTTATTTTCTTATTCATTTAATATGGATAATTTTTAATGCATACTTACGTATAATTATTTACCATTACTAGATTTTTTTTTTTGTTTTTTAACTTTCATGTGTTTGCTTATATTTATTAGGGGGAAAAACTTATGCGGGTTACATGGGTGCAGGCTAAAATGGCCCACATAGTAAAATAGGTTGAAATTTTTTACCTAACATGCTTTCTTTATTATTATTTTTTTTTTGGGTTAAATGGGTTGGCCCATGTAATCTAACCCGCATGCACAACTTTAGTTAAATTGGATTTCTTACTCCACCATAGAGTGTTTGATTAAGTTATTCATTCCAAAAGTGAAAGGTAAGGCGTGGTTAATGTTTCTTGAGGCCTATCACCATGGCATTATCCAGAGAGTTATGATAAGTCTATTTTCCGTTAAAATCACACTTATGAACATTAAATTAGCTTCGACCATTCACTAACAGATGTAATTTTTCTTTAATGTGCAATAAAAGTTTGAACTATCGGAGAACCGGTAGAGAGTGCACAAGTGGTGGTCACGTTGGACTTTTTGGCGAGTAAAACATACAACCAGCTTCGCTATAAGCTAAAGGTGGAGGCACCAAAGCTGCCAATAGGCCACCAAAGCTAACAGCAGGCCACCATCGGGTTTTGAGCACTGGGCAGAGGAGTGGAGGGTGTTTATCCACTTCATAGAGACTGATGAGGATTCCGTAATACAGTTCTATATGTGGTACTTTACATAACAACTTATTTGTTTTATTTTTTACTTTATTTAATCGTGTAGCATCGATCCATGGTGAATACGACAAATAGGAAGAAGCAAAAATTGGTTCATATGGATGGTATAGAGTTTATTCTTTACCATTCACCTATAAAAGATAAGTGACAAATTCCATTTTTGTTACATGTCACGATACCCTAATGGTATGCGAGTTTATGTTTTATATTTATTCGTATTTTCACGTATCATGTATTATAGAATCATACGTTAATAGAGAACTACAAGTACACTCATTTGATGAGGGAGAAGGGATAGTTAACTGATTATTAAGAGTTGGTGTCCATGCAAAACTATGTAAGAATATTTGATTTTCACATTCTATGATAATACACTATATCGATCATTTATATCGTTATATTAACATTGTCTTTACTTTGTTTCAATCAGGCATGCATGGATCGTAGAAGGAAGGAGGAGGATGATCTTGCTACTGCGATAGGTCAGTAACCTATGACAGATTAGGCAATCCTGGAAGAGGTTTTGAGGCATAGATTAGACTATTATTGTGGCTTTAGCTATGGTATGTTAATATATTAGCATAAACTCGATTACTACAAGCAACCACATAATGAGGATTTTGAGCACTTCGAGTACGATAGGACTGTGCAGTAGCATCAGATGTATCAAATGCATGAGCAAATTAATCTATTGATGAACTATGTCTATCCTCCTCTGATGTCTTCCTTTAGACAGTTTCCTCCATACCAGCAGGCTGCACCACACATGGGTACTTATGTAGAGACTCAAATTCTAACCATCCAAGCTTTACATTGTTCACACCAATACCTCATCCGCAACAGCACTAGGATTTTTATGGGGTGCTAGGCCTCACTTGGCAACTCGCATAGTAGAGAGGCCAACTTCCTTTATTAGTTTTACCCCATAGGAAAGGGGGCCAAGTTTAGGTCAGTCTTCATCACGGGTGGCCCCTTTGGCTTAAACACATCCATAGGTGCAACTCTAGTGCTAGTCCAAGCTCGTTCTAGTTTCCTCCACAATATCTCATACAGCCTTCTGTTTACAACTGACACAACCTTTGACTTCCTTGGCTACAATATCTCAGACGATGTCAATTATAGGATGGCCCATTCCTAATAGCGACAACATTAGAGACATTGGCATGCTAGGGGTTCATTTTCGTAGTTTTGTGTTCGGATTTCACACTTCTATTTTCTCTAGGCTTCTTTATTGCGTTGTAGATCATGTCGATCATTATGTCTCATTTTATGTTTTGTGGTTTGTACAAAAAGGTTGTATGATCATTTCCATGATTTTTATTTCATGTTTAGTTTTCATTATCATAAATTAGAGATGATTAATTTTGGGATAATCTAAATAACAAATATAAATAATAAAATATATAAAACGTGTAATATTTACATTCATGTGCTAATTTTATAAAGAAATATTATCAGCATCTAATAATTTACACATACATATCAATCAATTTACATTAGTAGTATTTGCATTATAAATTTAAATTATAATATCAACTTATACAAATATTATGTATAGTTGATATACTATAATTATATCTTTCATAAATTTTAAAAATTTTAATTTTAATTTTCATACTTAAATAGCTAGGGGAGGGAAAAAATATAAGGGGAGTAAAATTTTTTTTAAACAAAATAGTTGGTAGGTGCACCAAAATTTGAATTTAATAATTAGCGGTCATAGTAGCCTCACGTATGGCTTGCATGGGGCAAATGTTGCCTCACTGATAGGGACAGCTAGGTGAAACCACCTCATGACTAGGATAGTGCAGCAAAATTGACCTCAAAGTCCTACACATGAGGCGATTTTTGCCTCATTGCAACATGGGGCCAATTTCTCCTTATTCCACTACTACATATATAACCTCGTGTGCCTCACTTTCATATCTCCTCTAATCATCCCCTTCAATTTTTCCTCAATCTCTTCCAAGTTTTAGTTTCTTTCAATCAATTCATCTTCATTTCTAATGATTTTAAACTAATATTTTTGTGTGTGAATTTTGCAGGTTAAACATCTTATCAATGTATTCATATAGATTCAACAAAATCAAAATAAAGGTAATATCTTATTTTATTGCAGTATATAGTTGTTTTCTTTTTATTTGTATTTGTTTCATGTTTGTTAAGTAATTGATGAATTTTATTTGATGTTTTTGGTATATGATAATTGAAATATGTAGTTCTTGCACAAATTAAAATATATTCATGACAATGTAATATTTTAGCTATTTTTAAAATTTATGTAAGAAAAAAAAACATAATAAAAATATGTATGATTAATTATAATTATTAAGATAAAGTTCTTAATAAAATATCATTATTCATAATTAATATTATAAATTCCTATAAAAATATCATTAACTATAATTAATAACTCAAAATATGACATATATACATTATAAATATTTTATTAATTTAAATTTGACTTTTTAATAAAAAATATGAGTCTATTTATTGAAAAAAATGCAAATGAGGTGAGTCTCACCTATGTATCCTTATTAGATGCAAAACTCACCTCATGTTACTGTTTGATGTGACACGTCAAACAGTAGGCAAGTTTTGCCTCTAACAAGGATATAGAGATGAGACTCGCCTCACTTTTTGATTAATGCGTAGCTTGCCTCAATCCTGATAAATGAGACGTAGCTTGCCTCTTTTACCCTAATAGGGCCAATCAACTGATGCGATAAATTGAGGCAAAAATTTCACCTGAATAAACCTAGTTATGCAAAATCTTATGTTATTAAGGCGATTAAATTCAACTCATATGACCAAATTTTTCCTATTAAAAACTGACAAAAAGAGATATCAATCGTACCCTCTGCGCTATAAGGATCTCTCATTCTGTTCGAGAAAATAATGTTGCTCCATTTTCAAAATTAACTTGATATCCTACAAGGAAAACTTTATATCCATTTGATATCTCCCATAATCATCAATTAGAAGAAACATTAGGGAAGTAGAACTGATGTTTTGTTTTGATAAAGATTACTCATGGAATCATTTTCTCCATATTTCATATGCAATTTCCTTTATGGTCGCCATTACCGATCTATGGTGGTTTTTACTTCTCACTCTTACTTCCTACTAAAAACTTTTTCTAATTTCATTATTTTAAGATTAATAAATTAATTATTATCATTAAAAAATTTTATTAAAAATATTATAAAAAAGACAAAATCTCCCACAAAAATAACCTAAACCCATAATACAATTCATACACATAGAAGCTAGGAAATTACAATAATATATGTAATGTGTTATTTACTTGCATGACCCTATGGTAAGTTGTGATCTAATGAGGTTAGGGTACAACTCCATACATGCTATTGCATTCCTAATGAAGGACATCATATTGAAAAGATCTGGTTAGAACATGGAGTTGTTTGTGATGCCTATTGGCTCCACCATCTCGCTACACATTTGAAGAAAATAAGAATTACGTTTGAGATTATTACTTTAACAAATTGCATGCAATACTACTGGAAAATATTTTATTATAGTAAAATCTACCGTCACAAAATGGACGCAATATATTATGATAAATGCCAGATGCGATGCACTAACTATAGCACAATAATTTACATTGTTATAAGGTGCATACATGAAGGTAGGTCGAGTAATTTCATTATTATGAGGTGCATACGTGAAGGTAGTGTCGAGGCTTGGATTTTTTATTTCCTGGTTTCATTTTTTTAATTCGATTTATACCAAACTCAAACCCATTTAATACAAATCCTCAACTAAGAATTAAAAGAAATTTAATTTTGAAAATATTTTGGAGTCGCTACCCAATCAAATCTAGAAAAAATCGTAAGTTAGAATCAATGGGTTGGTTGATCCTAATTTAGCCACTAGTCTGTAAAAAAATTGATGTAAAACCCACTTTGTTAAAACTAGAGATTTTTTGGATTCTGGAGCTATCATATTAAAACCAAACAGTTACCACCTTAATTCCTAATTTAATGTTCATCCTTTTTAATGCTCAGAGTAAAAATCAAATTTACAAATCAAGTTATTTACAATTATCATTAAAGTTTACCAATTTAAAGAATCAATTCATTTACAAAAAAATTAGAAAAAGGTTTTTTTTTTGTTTTTTATGTCATCTCGAGATGCCTATGTACTCGCTAATCGGACCAGACAACACGTAGCTCTTTTTAATGAAAAATTTAATTTGTTGGTTATTTTTAGAATTTTAAATCTTCACTTTAAGTTCATTAAATTTTATGCATCTCAAAATTAGACATTTTATGATAGATACTATCTCTATCAGATTAGACTTTTAATAGTCTTATGAAAGTTGCATTTCTAAGTGATAAAAGTTTTTTGAAAAAAAAATAAAAATCAAATCACGCGTCAAACATGTCAATTATAAGAAGGAAGTTTCAAATTTATCAATTATATGAACATGTCAATCATCAAGATAATCAACTCTTCTAATAGTACAAATTATACACATTACCAAGTTATCACATTCACTACTAAACTTACAAGAAAGATAATTCCATACGTGAACATATATATTAATTCGTACATATTTTTATTTTAAATATATCATATCATACACAAAACATTAATTTTATTAGCCATGTCATACATTAGTCAATAAAGATACTCTTTAATATTATATTATTTTTTAATTTTTTCCTATTTTATTATTTTGTATCATTATCTAAAAAAAAAAAAAAACGTAGACTAGACAATATACTCATATGGTGTCACTATTTTACTATTTCTGTTCTTTTTTATTTTATTATAATATCATTAATATTATTACTAGTATAGGTTTTACCTTTATTATTATAACAATAAAACAAAACATGAGAGGAGGAATGGAAACTTACTCTGATTATACAGGGAATGTCGAGGGTGCATGCAAGATTCAGGTATAGTCAAACACTAATTGCTCGTTTAATTTATCGTAATTGCAATTCCATTACAGCTTTATTCCTTACAAATCATTATTACACTGTTTAGTTCATTGAATACCGATTCCACAATGAATCTCTATTACATAAAATATTGAATACTCATTCTTTATTCAAACCTATGAATACTAATTCAATGTTGGAAATGTCTTTTTTTCAAAATATCACCATTTAAATAGAAAATTAATAAATAAAAATTTTATTACAGCTCTATTTCATTACTCTGTAATAGAAATTCATTACAACCTTATTCATTCAGTGAAATAAACGAGCCGTAAGTGCAATTGTGGATTTGGATATTGGGTTGGAACTTTGGCATGGAGGGGCCGAGAGCAGATGCAACTAGCAGTGGATTTTGGCGGCTCCGATGGCAAAGTACACGAGCCCACAAACGAAATTAAAATTGGCAAACCAAACATATGGGAAATCAAATGCTTCAAGCTAGGCTTTAATCCTTAAACTTCCTGAGAATGATGGAAACTTGATTTTGCTTGGAGTTCCAGGCGATGAAGCTCGTTAATGGACGAAGTTCAGTCGGAGGCTACAGGAGACGTTTGTATTAGAAGCCCACCACTTCAGAAACCTTATTGCAAGAACAACGGCCAACCCAACCCCCACCCACACACACCCCCCCCCCCCCCCCCCCCCCCCCCCCTTTTATTATGCCACGCAAGCTAAGAACTTTTTAAGTACTTGTAAACTTTAAAAATTCTACCCTAGATGTTACAATTTAAGAAAATTTGAGAACTATTTTTTTTTTCTCTATGATTCTCTTGTTGCTATCCTCGTTGTTTTTGGCTTTTTCTTCACTTCTTCGTTTTGTTATTGATATATGCTAGGTATTTATAGGCTCAATACGTTCACCTACTTGCTTACTGATAAGATTATATTGCATACAACTTTTTGATATTTAAATAGAGAATGGGTACTTGTTTTGGTTAAAATTCATGTTTAAGGTCTAAATTGGACAAAGGAAGCAAAACAAGAAACTTTGGAATGAAAATAGGAAAAACTCAGGGGTACGCCGGCTTTTCTGAAGCCAAAGTCGTCGGCGTACGGTCAGCCTTCATCACCAACATAATGAAAATCCTTAAGGCTGCCACTACACCGCTGGCCTTGAGGCAGTGTAGATTGAGGAAGATAAACAAACTGGCTCAACACCGCCAGTGTAGAAGGAAGAAAAAGCCAACTTTTGCAGATTTCATTAAACGCCGGCTTTCTGAGAATCAAAGCCGCCGGCGTTGAGTCGGCTTACAAGATGAAAATGCTTAAACTATCAAAGCCATTGCATACACTGCTGGCCTTTTCAAGTCTTCTTTCAATTGAACATACGCCGCCCAAAAGGTGCCGACATAGAAGGTGAACAGGCCAATGTAGGTTGAAGGTCGGCAGCTTAGAGCTCAAGAGTTGCCAGTGCAGAAGGAGTTACAATATACACCGGACTCTAAGCCGCCAGCGTTGAGGTAGTGTAGATCGAAGATCAAGAGGCACAATCAAATATGAATGCTCGGTTACAAAATAAACGGTCAACTTTGATGGATTGTCTAAGCCGGCATGAAAGCAGTTGGCATGAAAGCCACCGGCTTTGAGACGACTTTCCTTACAAAATGGCCAATCTTTCGTATTTTGAGAATATACGCCGGTTAGATCTATATCTAAGCCGTCGGTGTAGAAGCAGCCTACATTTGTAACTGAAGATGAAAGCTGCCAGTGCATTGCCTGTGCAATAAAGTAAACTACTTTACGTCGCCTGTAAGCGCCAGCGTAGGAATTGTAACTGCCGGCTTATAAGTTGAAACTGCAATTTTTCATTAATGCTTCTCACGAAATTTTTCCTATATAAAGTGGATTTCCCTCCTCTAGTTCCATCAGTGAAGAAAATCAGAGGAACACTTCAGTATACATTGAGTAGATCAATAGCTTTAGCATTTCATAGAGATTTGTGAGAGATTTTGAAGCTTACAAGAATTTGTAATTGAAGATTGTAATATTTGAATTGGTGATATCTGATCTCTCTTTTCTTATGCAATTCATTTATATTATTTCTTTGTTCATAATGATATCAATTGCATATTCTTATCTGATTATTGAATCATCAATCATGAGTAGCTAAACTTTTCCTTGTGGGAAGTAATAAAACTCTAATCTTGTTAATATGATTTTTGAATTTATATTATAGGATTGTTAGAATTATGGAATATTTGTATTGAATCTGATTATCTATTTCATTTCTGTTTGAAATTGAATTGATAAGAATTTTGATAATTTGGAAGAATAATTAAGGTTCATAGGAATTCATGAATTAAAATTAAACAACAATTGTGGAAGTGGCGGAGTTTAATCTGATTTAGAAATTGTCCCATGTAATTCATGCAATATTTTATTGTAATTTCTCACTAAGGAATTAGGAGAAGTTGATTTAGGATATTAGACAATTATAGAATCGAGAGGTTTATAATTGTAAATTAGATTCCATTGATAATTTATATAACGAAAGCTAATAGATTATTTTGTGGTTTACTAAAACTTGATAGTTTTAGGTCTTAACAACTTTTTACAACTATCCATAATTCTAATTATTCATATAATATAACTTCAGTATGATTAGCAAAGATTATGGTGGATTCTGCTCCTTCCCACATTTATCTGATATATCTTTCTCACAATCTCATTGCATTCATTGATAGCTATTGTGTTAAATTAAACTTAGTTAAATAGTTCAGATTGATAAAATTTGATTGCCTAAATATTAGTAAAAGCTAATATAGATCTAGTAATTAAATTGGTCCTCATGGGAACGATACTCGACTTACTTTTATATTACTTGATTTGACCTAGTATACTTGCTGGTAGTATCCAAACTCACATTTTATTCAGATCACTTACTTACTACTCACCTACCCGCTTGCTTACTTATGCGCTTACCTCATCTGGCAGCTTGTTGACATATTCGCTTACCTCATCTCGCCAATGGGAGCATGTGAAGAAAAAAAATAAAGAGAAAAAGAGCAATTTGCCTCCTCTTATGATCGAACTTAGGTCTCCCTTTACATGCTTATGACTTATCCATACAAACTGTTGGTCTATGCCTTGTTCTAGTTTGCATAAAAATTGTTTTTAAGGTTTCCAAAATGGCTCAATTAAATAAGTCCATTTACATAGGGTATTTAATTGGGTCCAAAATAAATCTATAATTAAAATTAGTATTACATCAATCCCAAAAATATTTTTAAAAATTTATTATTTTTTTCTTTTTTAATACATTTATAACGATTTATTTTTGTTCTTTTTTTGTTTTCTTTTTTTTTTTTTTTTTTTTAGTTTGTGGCTTAATATAATATTAATTTTTACTATAAATTGAAGTCTTAAATGGCAAAAATGGGGTGTCTACAGGTAGATATAGGCTATATAGAGTAATTAAAACAAAGTGAAAAATTAAGTTAAAACATTTATCTAACGTTTAATTGAAAAAAATACGTAAAATGGCTACAAATGTTTAGACTAAAATTCAATAGAGGATGTAAGAAATTAATAGATTAAAGAAGAGATAAGCATCATGAAAAGCGATGTGGATAGATGATATCATTATAACACTACTACAACAACTGTATTATTATATGTCTTTGATTTCACTTGTTAAATGCTAAATTAGATGCTAATTGGAATCTAAAACTTAATTGCTAGCATCTTCCCAAGGTTGTTGAAGACTTGCCTTCGAATCTGATGGCTTGGAATGTATTAAGACAAATATAAAATATTAAATGTAGTTGAAACTCCATAATCCCCTAAAAGTTCAAATTTATAAGTATTGTTGTTGATCTTCTAAATGATTTTAAAAGGTCCATTAGCTCTTGATGATAACTTATGTGACTTTATGTGGAAACCGATCTTTACTAAGATGTATCCAAACCAAATCTCTAGTATTAAAAGATTTAAACTTCTGATGCTTATTACTCTGCTATTTTTGTCTCTCTTCATTCTTCTTAGGATACTGAGATGTCTTATCATGTAACTTTTGAATTTCCTTAACTCGCTCAACTCCACTAAGACTTTCCTCCTTTGCTGTAGGTCATTTGGCTATCAAATCCATAGGCAAGGTAGGATTAAATCCATACACAACCTCAAAAGGAGATTTTCTAGTTGATCCATATGTAGACCTAATGTAGGCAAATTCAATAATAGGAAGACACAAGTGTTATACATTAACTTAGTCCCCAATCTTCACCACATGTCTTCTAAAAGAAACTCAAGAACTTTACATCACTGCCTTAGACAATACTATGTGGCACACCATGCAATTTTACTATCCTCAATAAGAATAAGTTAGCAATATACAAAGTATCATCTATTTTATGACATTATAGAAAATGAGACATCTTGTTGAAGCAATCAACAACCACCATAATTACATCTTTCCCTCTCTTAGTCCTAGGTGAACCAAGACAAATTCCATACTTATATCAACCCATGGTTGTGTAGGTAATGGGAATGACATATATTCTCCCCATAGTTCCTTCTTTCCCTTTACCTTCTTACATGTAGCATATCTTTGAACAATTTTATGAACATCTCTCAGCATACCCTTTCAATAAAAATGCTCCTTTAATACTTCTAAGGTCTTTCTTTTCTTAAATGCTCAGACAATCCTTATGCATGTACTTCATGTACTAACAATTCTCTAATAGATCTACCAGGAATACAAAGTTTTCCTCCTCTATAATAAAATTCATCGATTGCGGGTTGCAAGACAAAAACAAAATAAAATAAATAAAATATTAACAATTGCAGCTCCTTTTGACCTTCTAAACATCTTTTATGTCTTGAATAAATCATGAACTTTCATCTTTGATACTAGGTATGTCTAACTACATTAAAATTATATTTTATATATGGTGTTTAAACCTAAATAAAATATAAAATAACAAATGATTTCAGACTCAACTTGTCCAAAGGACTCGTAGGCCCTATTTAATATAAACTATAATAATTCACACATTGTCCATAAAATCCTAGGCCCATGATCATGCAACATGTAAAATAGTTCCATAAAATATCAACCAATCAATTCAAAATAATTATTATTATAACTTTGATATAAACTAAGGATTAATTTAATATTGTGTTATAAACTTGTAACGTTAAGAAACACTATACATTTAATTTTATTCAACAAAATTGCTCACTGCTTTTTCAATAGCTAAAAGATTTAGTGAAGATTATTGTCGTGTGTTAAAAAAAAAAAGGAACAAAAAAGAATCATAATTCTATGAAGAGTCACCTTCATCCTTTCTTGCAAAATCAAGCTCATTTAATTCAAGATCATTGAAAAGGCAATGTCACCATGAACAAAAACATACAAAATATGTTTCTTTTAAAACATATTTGCTTTCAATTCTAAAAGTTGGTCATGCTTTGAAATATATCTATAGATTAAAACATGCCCAAAATTAAACCCACAAGATATCAATATCATGAATAATTATTCTATGAATCAATTATAGCTAATATTCATAATATTTTATACGTACACAAGAAGCTCTGATACCACTTTTGGGTTTTGTAATCTTAGAAAATCTAACAATTTTTTTTTTTAATTACAAAACCTATCTTGCAAGATCTATGTGTAACATGTAAAATAATACATATAACAAAATTAATTGTTGAAACGGTTTATAGAAATTGTATCTTGAAATGTACCTTCTCTTGCAAAAGATGTACCTTCTCCTCCTGGGGATGGAGTTCACGTGAGATATAAAACTCACAAAGCCTATTACAAAATCTTTGTTCTATTCACCATAAAGACACTAGTGTTATCCTTCTAACAATATCTACATACAAGACAATAAGAACCAATTCTAATCCCTATAGTGCTAGGTAACTTGGATTGGAATTTCTATATTATTTTTAGTGAATAGAATGCTCTTTTCTTTTCTCTTGTCTTTCTCTCATTTTCTTCTCCCTTGTTATTCTCTCTTTTTAATTCTCCCATATTTATATATACACCTATTTATCTATATATATGGATAAGAGAGAATTTTTTCTTAAAGAAAAAGATTAGATTTTAAAATCAAATCTATTTAAAATGGCAAGTAATATATTAAAAGATATTACATAAATATTCACTTGACAATAAAATACTCTTCATATTATTTAATTTATTTCAGAATAAATAAATAATCCAATTTACTCTAATTATGAAATAAATATTGTTCCAATTAATCGTGTTATTATGTGCGACTCTCTAGGTTTCTATACTCAGTACAACCCGAATGGAAGATATCTTCACCACTAATGAGAAAATCTCATCAAAATCAACCCTTTCTTCTAACTGAACTCTTTCACAACTAGTCTTACCTTGTATTTTGTTTGTGAACTATTTTCTTTGGTCTTTACTCTGGAGACCCATTTTTTCTTCAGAGGTCTCTTGCCCTTTGGCAGTTCCACCAAATCATATTTAATAGTGTTGTCTTCAAGAAAAACCACATCTCTACTTCTAACAATCATCTTCTCAACTAGATCCCATAATCTGTATCCATACTCATCATGTGCATAACCAAGAAAAAGGCATTGCTTTGAATTTGCATCAAGCTCCACTCTTTCATCCTTTGAAATATGCACAAATGCCCTGCAACCAAACACTTATAAGTGCTTATAATAATTTCTTTACTTGTTCAGGCTCTCTTTAGGATATCTCCATCCAAATCATAAAAGGGAGATAGATTTATCAGATCAACAGCTATTCTCATAGCTTCACCCCAGAATGATTTAGGAAACTTAGCATGAGATAACATACACTTCACTCTCTTTGCGATAGTGCGATTCATTCTCCCTGCAATGCCATTACGCTTTGGGGTCTTTGGAGTTGTCTTTTCCAATTTAATCCCATGATCTCTCCAATACTCTTCAAACAGTCCTTTGTATTCGCCACTATTGTCTGCTCTAACAGATAACCGTGTTCTTGTTTCTTTTTCTGCTATAGTGTGGAATTGCTTAAATACATCTAGCACTTGATCCTTGGACTTCAAAGCAAAGGTCCACAACTTCTTAGAGTGATCGTCAATGAATGTAATAAAATAAAGAGCACCACCTACTATCCTATCTTTCATATAATACAAATCTATGTGGACCAAATCCAATATATGGGATTTCCTGGCAGATGGATTTCTCTAAAGAACAACCCTACGTTGTTTACCAACAAGACAATTAGTGTAAGTTTTTAGAGGAGTACCTTTTACATCCGGTAGAAGTTGTTTCTCGACAAGCACTTGGAGCCCTTTCTCACTCATGTAACCAAGCTGCTTATGCCACAGCTCCATAGAAGCATAATTTGTCAAATTCACATCTTCTTTATTTAGTTTTGCTAACATTAAGTAAAGAGTAATACTTTTCTTCCCTTTTGTCACAATGAGAGAACCAATGGTAAGCTTCTAATTACCTTCACCAAGTGAATGTGATAGCCTTCATCATCAAGTTTTCCTACAGATATAAGGTTTAGGTGAATATTCGGAATATGTCTGACATCTCTAAGAATGAGCCTATAACCAATGTTAGTCTCTAAAATAACATTTCTAATGCTCACAATTTTAGATGTTTCATTGTTTCCTATCCTAATATTGCTATAATCACTAGCAATATAGGATGAGAAAAATTTACTATGTATTGTCACATGAAAGGAGCACTAGAATCTATCCCAGTCACTATCATAACCAACAAGACTAACACAATCCTCATCCTAGGTAACAACTATCTCACTACCTGCTGCTGCTGCAACAATTGTGTCTTCATCTTTTTCATCACCGTTACTTTACCTTACTCTCTCTTCCACAATCTGCATTCTTTCTTGTAATGCCCTGGCTTGTTATAGTATATGCATTTGGCATTTTTTTCCCTCTTGATTTGGATCTTCCCTAAGATTTATCATATCTATTAGATTTATCATTTGACCCTCTGGTCCTGCTTCTACCATGCCTTTCGTGCTCGTTAGTAACAAGTGCCCGAGTGTCAAAACTTGTGCCAAGATCTTTCCTCCTAGCTTCTTCATTCATTAGCTATCTTTCAACATTGCAATGGTGAGCCTTCCATTTAGAGTAGAATTACTAACAAACACCATAAGTGTCTCCTAGCTTTCAAGCAGTGAACTCAACAACAAAAGTGTCTGAATCTCATCATCAAGCACAAGCTTCATAGCAGTCAGTTGATTTACAAGCCCTTGAATATCATTCAAGTGCTTATCCATATTGGATCCATCTTGATACTTCAAATTCACTATTCTCCTAATTAAAGAGGTTTTATTTAAGGCAGTTTGCCTCACATATATGGACTTCAATTTTCTTCATAGAACATTAGCTCTGGTTTCTTGAGCAACATGATGATATACGCTTTGATCAATCCATTGTCGGATATATTCGACGGTCTTTCTATGCATGATTGACAATCTATATCAGATTTATCTATTGGCTTTACAGTATCACCACCCAAAGGCAAATACAAATCTTTACAATACAGCAGATCTTCCATCATAGACTTCCAAATAGAATAATTTGATGAATTATAGTACTTGATGATTCAACCATGTTTGCAATTCAAGAACAAACCTAATTTGTTTTTTAACCTAGTGCTCCGATACCACTTTATTAGGAAAAATCAACCAATAAATCTAGAAGTGATCTAAATGATTTTTTCCTCTTGCCTATAGTGATAACAAAAATTAAACAAAAATACAGAATAAAAACAACAAACACCAGGATTTACGTGTAAAACTCCAATTTAGGAAAAAACCCTGGGATCATAGCACAAATTTCTTCCACTATCAACAATAATAGGATACAACAGTTTTTCTCACTAGATAACATTAGTGGATCATATGTATCTTCACCATAAATGGTGGATTTCAATAACAACAGGCCTTTCTCTCTAGGATTTAAGATAGACACACACCAAACCCTAAGACCAAATAAGAATAATTTATATGCAATAGCAAAGGGAAAACACGAATACAACATAAGCTGGCTCGATAAAATAAAGTCTGGCAGCTTTGAGAACAGGTGCTGAACTTCGATGTTCCTATGCCAGCAGCATAGCCCTGTCGGCCTAGCTTGATCCAAGCTCTCAGAAAAAAAACTCTCAATTCAAGGATGGCATTAGGATTAAGATGGTCGGCGGCCTTGCTTCTTCTATGGATGGTGTACAAGTATTTCATCTCCTTTGTTTGTACAAAAATCTCCTTATTTCAAGTCTTGTTCTAAGTATATACAATATTTAGGATTTCCTTTATTATAGACTCATATGGATTGTATCTATAACCCAACAATTGTAAATTGAAGCAGTGAAAATGATAGAAATATGATTGATATTGTATTAATCAAGATAGTTATTACACCATAGCTTTTGATAAAATGGTTCGAGAAAATGCCAAATACATGTGTATATCATATATGGACGACAAACACTTTTCTTTTATTAAATGATTACATTGACTTGACATGTATGGGTTTACTAATGATCATTTAACTTTAGATTATCCGCTATGATATTTCTCAATCCAACTTTCAATGATCTCAACCTCGTTCTTTCTTTGCATCACCAACCAATCTGGGTCGCTACGTTTAGATGGAAGTATATCAAGACAATGAGAACCTAAAAAGAGAAAGAGAGAGAGAGAGAATTTATATCATGGTGTAGGTTATGTGTCATGCCTGTGGTAGGCAATCCATTTATAAAATTAACATTTTATAGGATAATTCCAAAGTTGTAGTAACATGATGAAGATTAAAGTACTTTTACCATTTGCTGTAGAGACTGCAACAATTGTATCTGAAATATTCTCTAACACGCTGAAAGTGGGAACACAAAGTATCATTAGAATCTCAAACATAATTCTATGTTAATATATATTGTAGTGGAATAATACTTTTGAGTGAAAAAAAAGAAGAAGGTATGATTATTCACTAAATTACTAGGCACATAGTAAGGTCATGCGACGAGAACGTTATGGGTTTAATGGAAGAGTATAAATTGTGCAATAGAATGATTGGCAATAAATAAGATTAGGATTGAAAATACTAATTGAAATCTTTTAGGTTGGAAGGTGAAAACACCAAAAACTTTATTCTTCGTTTCAATAATATAGAGAAAGGCACAATACAATTACTTTCATAGTGTACCCTTAGCGACTTTTGACTATTTCTGGAAGTGTTGATCGAAAGTATGCTTTTTAGCATGTCACCTTCGACCATGAATATTAATAATTTATCCTTCAAGGCTCCTTTAGAAAAGCAACCATACCATGAATAAATTTGAGTGAGAAAATAAGGCCAATTAAACATCATTTCAATATCTGTATTACCACCCTAATATTTTCCTTCGATGCCAAACCATCTAAACTCTCGGCTCTCCTTAGATCTTAATCCAACGACGATACTCTTTGCTGACTTGTGAAATTTCTTTCAAGAGCTTCAGATGTTATTGGGTATAACGTGAGAGAGAGAGATCAACAGGCATGTTAGGAGACTAAATTTGGTTTAATCAATATAGTGAATCAAGTTTAGGGCATGATGAGATATATTTACTAATGCATCGATGCAAAGAAAAGCTCCTGCACACCAGTTGTATGTCCAATTTAAGGATACAAAAATATTGAGAAATAATATATGAAGATGTTGAGCGTTTAGCTTTTATATAGAAAAAAACTTAGTATGATGAATGAGTTTGAATATAAACTTACAACACGAGCTAAAAATAGGAACAGATAGATGGTACTAATGATATGTCATGTTTGATACGGAAGAATAAATCTAGGATGAAATCATGATTCTGAGTTTCTTTCAACTTCTCATGTTTGGATACATTTTCAAAACTGAAATCATGATTTATTGGAATCAACCATTCCGACTTTGAAGTGAAAATCATTCCGCCTTCTTGATCATTCCAGCTTTATAAATTACATGGATCTTAATTATCATTTTATCCTATCAATCATTCATAATTTATATTTATTATTAGGATATTTTTGATAAATACACATTAAAGTAATTCCATTCTATTCCGTATATACTTCCAAACATACGAATGGATAATTTTGGAATCCTTCCAAATCATTTCCGTGCAGCAAATGTCAATAAGAGTTCAATAAAAAGAGCAAAGTCGGAAAGCCGTATTTGATAAATCTTTTCTCTAATACACGATAGAGTTATAGTAGGAATCTTAGTGCTTGTATCTAGAATAAGAAAATGACAAATAAGGGAATATCAATCTTACCCCCGCTGCTATAAGGATCCCTTAGTCCGTTGGAGAAAATTATATTGCTTCCAACCTTTTAAAATCAATTTGATGTCCTGTAATTGACCAGGTGAACGATGTCCATTATTTGATATCCCTTTATCATCAATTGGAAGGAACATAAGTAAATTCTTCTTTAATTGAAGGAAGAATTATAATTTTCTATTATTTTTCTAGAAACTAAGTTGAAGGTAAGGGATGTAAATAAAATTAATAACATTATGAATCCCAGATATTTAGAATTTCAATAAGTAATAACTAAAAAAAAGAAAAAGAAAATTAAATTCAGGAATTTGAGACCTAATAGTCAAAATTTTCAATTCTTCCATTTTCATCAAGTGTGAATGATAACAACATGATTCCTATAGTATGTACATGTGTTCCAGTCCATATACACTACAAAAAGCTGACTTTTAGAGATAGAAATTATATGATGAAAAAAAATAAAACAAGTTATAATTCTGTAAATAAATCTATAATGACGGTTTTTGTGATGAAATTTATAATTAAAGATAGATTTTTTTCCCTAAAGACCATATTTCTTATGGTGATAGTAACCAGCTCACTTGGTCCCTTTTTACAATAAAGACTTTTTTCACCGTAAGTTTTTCTTGTAGTTCCATGTTTTTTCACCATCCTAATTAAAACTATATTTATTGTTGGAATAATATTACTATAATTGTTCCTATTTCATCATAACATGGCATCTTTCACCATATTAAGATTAGATGGGAATGGTCTTTTATGTTATAGAAGGAAATGTGTACTATAATGTAATGCTATAATAATTACTAGACATGCAAAACACGTAATAATTACATTTAATTACGATATTAAATGCAATAATGTAATAGTTACATACATAACCGCCAAAGTAAGTGGTGATCCAATGAGGTCGAGGGGCAACTCCGTACAAGCTTTGACATTCCTCAATGAAGGTGGTTAGATTGAAAGGATTTGATTGAAACATGGAGTTATTTGTGATGCCTATTGGCATTACCATCTCACTACAACTCTGAAGAAATAATAATTCGTTTTGGATCATTGCACTGGTGAATAATATGCAGTTATAATCGGAAAATATTTCATACGGGACTAAATGACAATCATAACAAAAAGTATACAATAAGGTAGATATAGACATAGACATGTTTCTAAATTGAAAACTGGACTACAAGTGTCACTAGTTAGGCAGTTCCAAAACCGGTTAAGGAACCACTAGTTTCCTGGTTTCTAGGTGATTCTTTTTTCTAGAATTATGAAACTGAAAATTCCAGCTGTACCATTAGAAAAAGAAAGAAAATTAGAGAAAAAATTTAAAAATTAATATTAAATATATAATTATTAATGTCTAAACTATTTCATATGTATTCTTATTAACAATACAAATACATATATATTTAGTTTATAAAAACCTCTCCTCACATAAAAATTTCTCTTCCTAATAATGTGAAATTATTTTTTGTATTGTAATTTCCATATTAACATCTAGAGTATTTTGTAATATAATATTACTAACTAGAATTGACAATGGATGAGTTTGCGAATAAATAAATGGGCATCCTATATAAATTTTGATTAAGTAATTTAACACTTTTATACTCCATTATTAGTTTAAGTTCAAATTTTATTTTATTAAAAACTAAATTTCATTTATTCATTTTTTTATTTTTACTCAAAAAAAATTTAGTGGTTTTGTAGTTCCAAAACGGACCAGAAACAACTAGTTCCATATAATCGGATCGGAACCATGAAAGATGGTTTTGGTTTGATTCCTCAGCTTCAAGACTCAAATCTAGCGGTTCTAATTTAGTTTGGTCCCAAAGCCGTGCCTATGTTTAGACAGATGATGGATATATACACCAAAGGCTAAAATAGTAACTTACATTATTTAGAAGCACAAATATATTTCTAAAGGTAGGTATATGCCAAGTATATGATAATAAAAAGGGGCAATACCTAATTTGGTATTTAGACTTTGATAAAAAGGTTAATTAGGTATCTTAATTTTAAACAGTCCAATTTCATACTTAATTGATCTTTTGTGCTCTCAAATACTACTCCACTCTCTTATTATCTCTTGAAATAGTGGACACCTCTTAGATATGATTGAGTGGGGTAGCGTTTAAGAGCATAAAAAATTTCATTGGATATGAAATTAGATTTTTTTTAATTTAGGTACCTATTTTTCGTTAAAGTTCAGTACCAAATTGAATATTTTCCCAAATAAAAATGTTTAATTTTTGAGCTGAAACTTTTTTTCAATTGATAAATTTACACGACAGATAATGGGTACATATGTTCAAGATTAAAAAGGTGATAAAAATTTCTCCTAGCTCGGTATGTAGAGTCTGGCATATAATAAAAGGCCAAATTAAATATTAATATCGCAATCAACTATTATAGTAGGTTATAGTGGTATAAAGGGTTAAAATAACTTGTTCTAAAGTTTTTTAAAATTATAAGTCAATGATTAAGATTATACTTTTAAAATATCGACAAGCATCATTCTGATACATTTCCGAACAACATAATATTGCTAAAGTTTGTTGGGAATAACTAGACTTTACAAAGGAAAGGTAATTTCAAAGTGGAAGTTTAGAGTAAGTGTATGTACCTGCCATTGCCAGCCAAGATCTGTTTGAGATGGAGCCTCGGGCTCATTAACATAGCAGGACAATTTTCCTTTTCTAGTGACAACTCCAGCGAAAATTTTTTCCAAAAGTTTAATACTAGAATTAGTATTCGGAGAAAATGCATTATTTATGCTGTTACATATGAGCATCACCGGATAGGTCGGTGGCTGATTGTATTGACAGCGTCAACATACATTAAGATTAAGTAATTCTTGAGAACATAAATCTGTTAAAGGCCTGAAATTGAAAACGACGAACACTCAGGAATCAATAATTCAATTAATCTATTTTGTTTTCATTAATTCGATTCAAAGTGATAAGAGAATTTAGATAAAATTTGAAAACAATATTTAGATGTAGTTGTCAAAATCATGATTATACTCGTACGATTTTATGAGTTCATAATTTTAAGAGCCTCTTTCCAAGCTAGTTCATACATAAAATCGTTTTTTTTTTTTTTTTTTTTATAATCTTACAATTTTAATTGATTCTATACATAAACTCGATAGAATCTTATATTTTGAACTGCTTACTAATTTATTCTATTTGAGTCAAGTATGCTAAAATGTGATAATTTGACTATACTTTTATAAACTCATCAACTATGGTACTAAATCTTTCTTATTATATTTTATTTTTGTTTCTACTCTTCCTCACTCTCTGTCTCCGTTTTTCTTTATATTTATAGCCTTAATTCAACTTTGATTTAAGATTACAAGAAATTTATTTCTTTCATTTTATTTATTAATTATGAACTTATGGATAAGTTGAAAGTTTGATTTTCATTCAATTTACAACTTTTTTCAAACTATATAGCATGAAATAATTTAGTTCAACTCTATTTACTCATTTTTTTTTCATGTTATATAATGTATTAAGTCATTCTAAGGAAGAGAACTCACTTTCTTTTTCTTTTTAAAAAACCATTACATATCTTTTTTTTTTTTATGAATGTTGTAAGTATTTTATAATTTTCAAAGTCATTTTGCATGTAGAGTCATAGAAACTTACATTTCTATATTTTAATTTTACATTTCGATTCTATAGACCATTTGATGATTCTACATATAACATGAGTTTGACAACATTGTATAGATAGAGATCATCACATGTTAGCATGATTTATCATAGGATTGATGTCATAAATGGTACCTGAACTTTGATAAAATATACAATTAGGTACTTGAACTTTAAAATATTGATCAATTTAGTACCTAAACTTTGAAAATGATTGATTTAGTATCTGAAAGCACTTTTCGTGTACACTATAGTACCTCAATCAAGTTCTTTCAAGTACTAAATTGATCAATTTAAAAAATTTTCAATTACTAAATTGATAATTTTTAAAGTTTGGATACCAAATTGATTAATTTAAAAGGTATATCTAATTGTATATTTTGTCAAGGTTGAGTTACTATTTGTGATATTATTTCTTTATCATAATAAGAAAATCAATTGATAATTAGGATAATTATAAATATTTCCCAAAAACTAAGAGTCTATACAAATAAACTTCCTAAATTTTTAAAATATACTTTTAATTTTCTATAACTTTTAAAAATACACATAATCTTAAAAAAATTATAAAGCAAGAATGCATTTGCAAAAAGAACTATAATAGTAATAGTGTGTTGATTGAGGTTTTAAGATATGGTTCTCTAACAATTATGAAAAGGTTAGAATATAGCGCAAAAGATTTCTCTGTGTAGATATATTTGCAATATATTTAAGGATTTCTTACACATACTTGCATTTTTGATATTTTCTTAGATTTGACAGGCCATTCGGTTGGGAAGCAATTTCATCGATTTCTTGCCATGATGCTTTTATGGATTCATAGCATGCCTCACTGCTTCCTGAAACCAAAATACCAATTCTCTAAGATTTTAAATTTAGCACACCTGAAGTGTGAAGATATATACGCCTACACTACATTACCATCACTATACATTGATCGAAATATGATAAAAAAGAAAAAAACTTAGAAAATCTGACCCTAAAATCTTTGTGACAATAGCATGATATCCATCTTGTGGAGTGATTTCATCAAAATAAAGGACTGGAGCTGATGAGCTAGAGCTCCAAGAGTTATGTGGATATTTTAGCCTAAACCAGAAGCAAGCACTGCATATATAAAAATTATGACCAAATCAAACGTTAATATGAATGAATAACCAACCTTTCCTCCTTTCCAATAGTAAATAATGATAAAGCGATAAAGCAAATGATACATACTTCCACCATATGATCACCAACAACAATTACTGGAGAATTAGTGGCATTAAATTTGCTTTTCACATTCTAAGGATCACTGCATAATCTGCCACAGCTTAGCGGACTAAATATCCACGATTATTAGCATCTTTAAGAGCCTCTTCAAAACTCATATGAATGGAATGGAGTCGCCATAATATCGATGCTATCACAAGAATAAAGATTGAATTATATATTTATTTCCTACCAAGTCACAATGCAACAATTAAATTCTGTCTTGTGGATCGCACGAACACATTAATAAGATTGAATTATGAGAGACAAATAATTGAGTATATTTCAATTTACTAAAAATGTTTTATGAATCCTCCTAATCTCTTTTGATCTTCATGATTAAATTTTCGAAACTAGGCAGCCTATTATAAGGACCTACAAAAGAGTTTAGGTCTTTTACAAATGTCCCAGCATAATTTAACAGTCCTAAATACTTGTAACTATTTTTTGTCCATCTGTTCGGGAAATTTAAGCACATATATACGAACTAAGAATAAGTATATAGAACAATAATCATGCTACATGTACTTGTATAATCATAGCTAGTTTAACTCTAGAATTGGAGATTGTGCAATTACGTTTTCATTCCTTCTTCTAAACTGATGATTTCAATGGAATACAATTGGATTTTGTCAAAGATTATTAATAAAAAAAATGGTTCCTAACATCTTTATACAAATCCAATGGAGTCTACTATTATAGGCTAGCGATTTTGGTCAAGTCTAAGTCGTCTGCTTACAACTTTAAATAAGTCATAAACAGACTTAACACATAAATGGATAATATAAGTATTGCCCAATTATTATATCTAATCAAACTAAACTTTAGACAATCAGTGAAAACACAATGATCTATGTGTTTTCTTTACATACCTCTATATAAACTAAGAGAGCTTTAAATCGTTGTGCATTTTCGGGAAGGAATCCGATGGTTGTCAAATCAGTGTCTAATGGTGATTCCGCGCCAAGATAAGCCAGAACTGGTGCATCTGGTCCGCCCCAATACTTTGAGTTGATCACATACTTTTGTTTAAAAGTAGTGTAACTTTCTGGCCTATAGTTGAAATGATCAAGTGTTTGATTGAAGAAAAATGTTCTAAATTCCTCCGAAAAGGAAGCTGGAGCTGTGTATTGTGAATTTTCAAAAATTGTTTTGTCCAGTATGCTTAGTCTTTGGATTTGTACATGATGACGGGCATGGGCACAAGCTAATAATAAGAAGCCAAGAGAGAACAAGAAAGTTTGCGGATAAGCTGTTGAGATCATTGGAAGGTATCGTGACTTGCAAGCAAAAAATTAGGGGGAGAATGTGGGAGTAGTGAAGCCCTAGGCATACTATTTTATAGACCACATGAGGAAGAATCTTTATCCCATTTCATAGTTTGAATGCTTCCAAGGTAATAGTGATCAACTAGCTAGGAAAGTGATGCACAGAAAATGATGGCTTGAGGCATTAATTGTTATCTTAGATTGTAATGTTAAATTGTGTGGCTGCGACTAAACCTTAACGTGGCATTTACATGATAAGATTGGAATCAATATGCTGCCTCTACTACTGCATAATAGTTATTTTCTTATTTGGTTTGTAAAAAATTTTAACATACGGAATGTTGATATCATATAATATGAAATAAATAAGAAACTTTATTCTTTCTGTTCACTATTTGCTAAAGGAATAACTATTCATTATAGAAACATATTTTCTTCCAAAATTACCACTAATTATAAAAATGAAGACATTGTTACTTCATTCCAGTGAACCAAACATGACGTAACATTTATATAAGTGTTTTTATATCTTTTATCAACTTCTATAAATTTGTATATTTGAGATTCACGTGGTTGTTAGAATTCCAAAACTATTACAATATAGGGATCTTTAGTGATGATTCTACTAGACTGAACTTTATTTATTGTCCTTTACATATGTGTCTATTTTATTTTTACACGTGTAGATACATGTCCATCTTTTCCTCTCAGGTGTACATATAAATTCTCTTCTCAATAACAAATAAAGTAGATTTTTACTCCTTTTCAACAGAAACATTGCTGTTATCTTTTTCTTATTCGCAGGAATTGCTTTCTTCCACTTTCACTACTTTTGATATCATCACGATCAAAACTATCAACTAGATCCGTAAGTTTTTCTTACATTCTACTACATGTTGATAGATTTCTCAGATGATATGAAAATAAAAACATTTAAAATTAACCTTAGATGGCCGTAAAATAAATGGGTCACTTCATTGTTTAAGGGATCTTATGTTGAATCACTTGTGATCAAAATGTTTTATAGAAAATGCTTCATCTGCTTCCCTTTTGTGCTTTGATTTACATCGGGCAAAAGAAGCTCAAGAGGTTTTATTTCACGTAAACCGTTTTTATTATATAATTGTTCCATGGAACCGCTAGAGGATGGTTTTTATTAGGGTTAATGTCATACATGGTAGCCGAACTTCGACAAAATTTGCAATTAACTACTTAAATTTTAAAATCGATCAATTTAGCATCTAAAAGAATTTTTTGGATGCACATCAATAGTATTTTTGTAAAGTTTTTCTAAATGCTAAATTGATCAATTTTAAAGTTTAGATACTAAATTTATCAATGTTAAAATTTATATACTAAATTTATCAATTTTAAAGTTTAGATACATAATCACATATTTTCCCAAAATTTAGATATTATTCGTGATATTAGGACTTTGTATTACATTTGTTTTATTGGGAAAAAAAGGGTTATATTATTAATCAAACTTCTACCGTTATATCACAAAGGACTCAAAATAATCATGTAAGACCTGACGAAAAGATTTTGTGTGGGTGATACGCAATTTTCACTTAATCTTTTCTCAAGATCCCACTGATTGTCACGTGAAATAGCATACGATTTTTTTTTTTTTTAATTCACTAGTTTAACGTTCTCTTACAATGCTATCAACGTTTTCTTTTAATCACCAAAAAAAAAAAAAAAAAAGGTTTTCATTTTTTCCTTTTTTATTTCTTTTCGTTTTTGTTTTCAGTTTTTTGTCCATTCCATTTGACGTTAATGCAGGCACGGTACAGATGTGAGATTGATATTGCCGGGTGGAATTCAGTGTAGGTGTTAAGTGAGATGTAAATTCAGAATAAATATTAAGACAAAAACTTTACGTTTTCCTCTTTCAATGTAATCTGTAATTATTAAATGTTGTATCCAATTAAATCTTCATATATTAAATTTTCGATCCTTAAACTTTTATCAGTGCAGCGGATTCGTCTTTTTACTTTCAAAATGAGTTTTTTTTAACTTCTCAAACTTTTAAAATTAGTATGGTTAAGAATAATTAATATTTTATAATGAATTTATAGAGATAAATCCATACATATACATTGGGTGAATCCACGTATAGACGAAAGTTCGAGAGAGTATTTAGTGATCCGATAAAAAAGAATTTAATTTTAATGAATGAATTTCCAGCAAGTATACTGGTCGATCAAGTAATATAGAGTGAATAGAGTATTGGTCCCTCGAGAATTACTTAAGTATTAAACCTATATTCGATTCTACTATTATTTAGGTAAATGAATTAAGAAAATTAATTAATTAACAACTAATTAACCTAGATTGTCACTAAGAGCAGAGATAGATTTGTTATGAAAAGTATGTCAATTGAGTGTGAATGAACAGAATCCATCATAATTTCACTAATCAAATTACAATCACCTTAACTATGTGGATATTTATATGAAATTGTCAAAACCTTTAATTTTTTTCAAATTTTAAAGTTTCAAACTAATTAAGAAAATCCTATATCTTCATAATGATGTTATTATTTTTTTCCTATTATGATTGGAGAAGAATTTGAACTTAATACCTCTTATTTTATCGATCAAACCATTGAGCTATAAAGATATTCACCATAACATTGGTTATCAACAAACTCGAAGCGTATGAAAAAGAGAAAAAAGATGCATACGGAATATTCCACAATACCCACTCTCTTCCATCCGCTGGTAAAGTATAAAGAAATCGTGGTCAAAAGAAAAAAAAAAAGTTACAGAATTCCAATTTTTTTCCCTTTCTTTCTTTCTTTTTTAATTCCATTTTTTGTGAAAATAGTATTAACCCAAAGTATGCTGGTCATTTGCATCTCAAACGAATAGTTTTGAACGTTTCATTAATAATATTTTTTAAAGGACTAATGCACTCAGAGTCTTAAACTATTTAGAATTTTATTTTTAATTAAGGGAAAATAAAAACATATTATTTTTCTCAATATGTGGAATTCCTAGAAGAACGAAATTTAAAGTTTAGGATTAATGTAAAAAATGATATATAAATTTTCAAAAAATGCTCAATCAGGTGTCTAAAGTTTTGTTTTGATAATTTTGATACTTGAACAAAGTTTCGTGGACTTATTTCATACCTGATTAAACCTATTTCAAGTATGAAAAAGAATATCTACAAAAGTTTGTTCAAATACTAAAATTATAAAAAGCAAGCTTTAGATATGAAAAAATTCCATAAAAATTTTGTTTAGGTATCAAATTGTTCAAAAGATATTTGATTAAACATTTTGTAAAAATTTATACTATTTTTATCATTAATTCTGAAGTTTATATTACATTTTATATCTGTGAATATAATTAATTATCAAGAGTACTCATTTAAAGTTCTTTAGTTGCATAAATATCTGTGTTCATCAACATTATATATGGTAATTTATAAATAAATATAGTAGTTATAAAGTTACATATCACGCATATAAAATTATTGGACAATAATATGGCTTAATGAATGAACCAAGCTGTAGTTTTATATGGCTTGGGGAAACTTCTAAAGTGACGCACGTGAATGTTTCAGAGTGGGAAAGGAGAAAACCCATTCCATGATTTGACTTTTAATTATCATTTAAAAAAAACTATTAAGACTTTTCAACACCTGGTTGCAGGGACAGATGAGGATCAGGAGAACTCTGCAGCATTTAATAAATTTTTATTAAAAAAAATTATTTTTATTTATTTTCAATACTTTTTCTTCATAAAATATAAGAGATAAGAATTTTAAAATTTTTTAATTTTATAAAAAAGTTTTATTTAAATTTAAATATATTTTATAAATTAAATATTGTATAATAACCTTGGTCCATGCTACAAAGTACTATAAAAAGCTGTTGCAATCAAACCGACTAGACAAACCTGAAGTGCATGAATAAGAGAAAAATATGAATGCGGAATAATCCACAATATCCACCATCTTCCGTTTTAGTGAAAATAGGAGTAGACCGAGTTTGATGATCACTTGCACCTCATCATGCCTAGATTATTGTTTCATTAATCATTTTTTTAATAGAGTAATGCACTGAACTCTTTTATTTTTTAAGAGTTTTATTTTTAATTGAATCTCAACCTTTTAATTTTACTAATTGAATGTTAGACTATTTCATATGGAGTGTCAAGTCTTTCTCTTTTTAAATTTAAGTCATAAATATATAGAGATTAGTTGTGAAATCTAGTAATTCCATGGGCTTAATCGCTTTCGTCAATTGTAATCATCGTCCAAAATCCAATTTGACTCAAATATTGGCTAGCATGTGTACGTGATAATAGTTCTCGTATAATTTAATTTATTTTACATGTTATATGGATTTAGGCTTTATATTTTTCTTATAACGTTAATATCATTTTCTCTTGTAGATGGAGTTCAAGTTAGATTTCAAGTGTTTTTACCCCAAAGATTTCAAGTGTAGTCGCTTTGGTGGTATCCAAACACATGGTGACGAGAACAAATTCTAATTCAATATACTGTTGGATAACATTCTATTAGAACATATTTATATGTATTTCTATTCTTATTTTCAAAGTAGAAGTAATAAGATTTTATATAAATATATAACATTTACGCTCTTTCTTTTGTCATGATCAAAAAAATACAAAAGCAACTCGTCAACTACCAATAAAGAACTTTCCATTTATATATAAAAATATATTAATTAATTATTCAACATAACTCATCAGGTAGATGGTAATCAAAGTTTATATTCCATTATCTTATTCTTTAATGCAATTTTATTATTAATTATCTTATTCTATATTGTTTCTAATCTTAGAATAATGTTTCATTATTTTGGAATACGTAATTAGTTATAATTAAAAAAAATTAACATAATTTTAGTATTTATTAACATTTTCTAATTTATTACCTTACACTCGTTAATGGTGTTATTATGTGATCCTCTAGGTTTTTACACACAAAACAATGTTGATCTAGATGTAGACTAATGTAATCATCTAACAACAATTTTTAGCCACTCAATATGATAGAAAGGTTGTCAACTATAAACTACTATGAACTGATTACTACGTAATAAAATCTCTTCATCAAGATATTATGATTAATCCATTTTATGTAATGTCATAATTATTTAATCGTATTACTTCGTTCCCAAAATAAATTAGACTCAATAAAACTTGTTGTGACAATATATATGAGTCATCATTCCATTGAAGTGGGCCTTGGATATCATCTATCTAAACCAAGATAGGGATGAATTCTATCTTGACTCATCACTATCCTATTTATAGTCATACAACACCCCATAAGTCCCATTTTTTATAATTTGTATTAAGATTGCATTTAATGACACCAATGTGCAACATTCCATACATAGGATGTATGAAGGTCTTAAGTCTAGGGTTTGCTTCCACTCATTTATATAGAGGGGGAATCAATGGCATTAAATATAAGGTATCCTCGAAGAAACACAAATACAAATTATATAAAAATAATTATCAAAATACCAATACATTTTTTACATGTGAGTTGCATGTCTAAGGTACAACTTATGGTAACATAGAAAAAATTTGGATTGTCATAATGTTTATACTTCTTTGACTAGTTGAAAAAAAGGACCTATCTTGGAGAGGAGGAAAAAGAAAAAAGGATCTAAAGAAGAAATTTGGCACATCGCATTGTGTACATCTTTGACCAATTGAAAATATGAACTTGCCTTGGGAGTAGAAAAGAAAAGAAAGGCCCCGCTTGAAAGAAACATCAAAACCAAAAAGATTACACCATTACGTCACTGTGTTCATAGTTTTTATAATGTACTAGTCATAAATGAATCGCTGCCGGGATGTGTGATTCACTAACACTAACAACGAATTGCCCCTTTAAGATGTGATTTAGAGATATATGACTTTCACTAAATTGCATTTTATAGAAGCGAATTTCTTTTTTGCTAATTCGTAGATCGCATAACCTACATGTGATTTTGGCTTGGTATTTTGATAATTATTTTTGTCTAATTTGTATTTGTGTAATTTAAAAGAAAAAATTAATAGACTCGTGTTTCACCCAAGTATCCTCTACTGGCACGTTAGGTCCAATGTACCCACTTAACTTTGGGCAGTCACTTGTATAATATGGATATCTTCCCTTAGTCTAGTAAGAATGATTAAATTACACAACATGATAGTCTAAATATCTATGTCACCTTTAGATATCCATTAAACTAAGGACAATTTTAGATAATATAATGTTGTAAATTCTCATGATAAAAACTTTATTATTATTCTAGACATTCTCTAATCATATATGGGATTTTATTGTAATATATATACAAGCAAAAATAAAAAAATTGCACAATTGCTAAGCACCATGGACTCAAAGTTCTAAGCCCCTCATACAATCTTACATTTTTGCTTAGGTAAGACTTTGTAAAATGGTCTACAACATTTTCATCTGTTGCCACTTTGCAAACTATACACACCCTCTAAGCGATCTTTCTAACAATGTGAAACTTTTGGAGCACATGTTTGAATATGTTGTGAGATCTTGGTTCTTAGCTTGAGCTATGGATGCATGGTTATCTCAATATAATGTAACTAAATGAACAACATTTGAAACCACTCTTAACTTGGTTATAAAATTTCTAATTAAAATGACTTCTTTAATTACTTCAAAAATTGCAATGTACTCCGACTCTACTATAGAATATATGATTGTCTCTTATTTATAAGTACTCTAACAAACAGCTCTGCTATTTAGGTAAAACATATGAACTTACACGATTTTATATCATCCGAATTTGTTTGGAAACTAGCGTTACTATATCATTTAACTATTGTTTCCTCATCTTTTCCATAAATTAAGAACAATTCCTTTGTTCTTCACAAATACTTGAGAGTGATCTTCATTGTAGCCTAATGACCCTCATTGCATTAGCCTGAAAATCTACTTGCCATGCTTACAACACAAGAGAGATTTGGCTGTGAATCCAAGTCATAATTTGTTTCATTTTGCAAAGGAATTGTGAGTAGACTCATGATTCCTCATCCAATATGGAATCATGAATTTTTTTATATTCTTTTCAAAATGACTAGATTTTTGGAATTTTTTTTTTGTATTTTCCTTTTCTTTTCTTACCACAAAAGTCTAAATTCCATAGACTATGCATTTATTAAAAAAAAAAAGTCAAACTTTGGGGAAAATGAAAAGTCATGATATTGAGCTTTCTAAGATCTAGGTTAGGTAATTTTCACTCTTAATAATCTACTAATGGCACACTCCGAGTAATTTCCCATAGAAAATGAAAATCTTTCCAATGATTTTAATAGGGCTGCACACAAGCTCTGCTCACGAGCTACTTGATCTTGACTTGTTTAAACTTGGCTTGGCTCAAGTTTGATTTATAAATAGTCAAGTTTGAATGTAAGATAATGATTTCTTACATAAACAAGTTGAGCTCGAGCTTCGATTTAAGTTGAGGATGGGTTCATGAACAAACTCATTTAACTCATGAATAGGCTCATGGGTAGGCTTGTTATACACCTCAAATTAAGATCAAGACGTGTTCAGCCACCACATATAACATTTAAGTGTTATATGCATAAGCTAACCCTTAAAGAAATTTTTTTACATCGAACATTTGCTATCCAATTTTTATATTTTGAAATCATTTAATTAGATTATGGAAACAATTGGATTTAACAATGGTGAAAAAAAAAAAAAAAAACCTTGCAAAAACATTTCTCATTCTACTCACATGAGTAGATCAATTTTCACAAACGAAACAACACCATCAGGTATCTCATATACCTTTCTTGATGGTAAAATAAAGCTTTAAAACTTATTACAAAACATATAGGCACCACCAGGCCCTTAAAGAAAATACAAACTTCAAAAGATAAATCTAGCTTTGATACAAAATAAAATATAATCCAACGATCCTAACTCGCCTTATACTTCAAAAAAATCCTCTCAAGTCATCCTGTACACCCAAAGCAAATATCATCATTAATCAACACTTGAAAAGAAAACAATAATTAGTCGAAGCCTATGTAACAATAACACAAGCACACACGAGATGACATTAATGCAATGTAGCAGACAATAGTTTATTATCTTTGAATCAAAGTAAAGCAAGCAATACTGGAGCAGTTATACTCTAAAACAAGCTTATGGGAATCTGCGGTCTTGAGTAATAGCAACTGCTCGAGGATTGATATAAGGCAGCTTTGATACTTATATCTCCTATATCTATACTAGGAAAGGAAAAATAGCTTCCTCTCGTATTCACAGTTGTTACACATCTTTACTTGTTCACTCCATAATATCTTTAGTTTAACTAGTGCTATAAACGTTAACTAAACCATATTACTTCCTTTCAAGCTTAAGTAAACATTATGTCAATACCATTTCTCTATCAGCTACCCGCTGAGTCACCTATAAATTATCATTGCATCATGATATGGTGGTGGCTTAAGCATCTAATTAGCATACCGGCATCACCGAGCAAGGTTGTCACTCTCTAGACCGGAGTCAATGACACAAGTAAAGTTAAACTCATTAATTATGCCGTTTTTAAGTATTAATTTATTTTCAATGCCTATCCTAGACAATTAACATACAATTCATTGTGTACCTATTATGGCATTCAAAATCCAAACAAAGAAAGAGGGTAGGTTAGAGGGTTGGCTTTGAGGCAAACATTTGTTTTGAGAAGTAAACTCATAAGCAACTAAATTAATTGTTAACATTATTAAACTTCATATTAAACATGTGTCGAGCTGAATTTGAAAATCATCCGGTTTATTTCTTTTAACCCGATTCACATTAAACCCTAACCCATTTAATGAAATCCTCGACTAGGGATTAAAAGAAATTTAATTTTGAAAATATTTGGAGTCGCCAACCGATAAAAATAAAAAAAAAATGAAAAGTTAGGATTAATGGGTCGGTTAATCCTAACTTAGCCACTAGTCTGCGGAAATTTTGATTTTAAAACCAAACTTTTGAAAAAAAAAACCAGATATCTGAGTCCGGGGTCTAACCTATTAAAACCTAAGCGGTTACCACTTTAAGTTTAAAATTTAGAATTTATCCTTTTCTAAAAACTTGCAAAAAGAATACATAAAAAAAAATAATAACAATATTAATATGTCAGAAATCATTTTTAATAATTTTCTATTTAATTTTTAGAAAACATATAACAATTACAAAGAAAAGCAAAACATTCAAAGATTATACATATATAAAAAAACTTATAACTACATCCAGAAATAATTGCAAAAGTTAAATATTTATAAAGAAAAATTAATTAATAAGAAATAATATATCAAATACATTTTTACTATATTTAAATTTTTAGAAAAATAACAAACTAATAGTATTTAAACTTATAATATCTAATTAACTAAATAATAAACAAATAAATAAATAAAATAATTTTTATTTTTAATGTCACCCCGAAGGTGCCTACGTACTCGTTAATCGAGATCAGACAAAACGTAGTTCTCTTATAAATAACTTAGTTTGTTGATCAATTTTATATTTTTAAAATATTCTCACTTTAAGTTCATTAAATTTTGAATTTTTATGAAAACCAATTTTGATGATCCTATGATCTAATCAATTGATTTTTATTTCATAAAAAATATATTTTTCTAAGTTCAAAAATCATTAATTCATGGCTAATTTAATGCTACATGAAAATCAATTTTGATTAAACAATATTAAATATTTTCATAGTAAATTTATGAAAACATTTTTGAACAACTTTAATTATTTTCAAAGTTAATTTATGAAAATAATTTTGAAAACTTTGAGTATTATCTTCATAGCAAATTTATAAAGATAATTTGATAAAAACTTGATTAATATCTTCATAGTAAATTTATGAAGATAAATTTTGATAAAAAACTTGATCAATATCATGATTCTCAAAAACAATTTTTATCTTTATTATTCAACAACAATTTTGGTCTTAAAAAAAATCCATTTAAAATTTATTATTTTTCAAAATTCAATAATCATCACATATGTTCATAACATATTCAAAATATCATAACAGAATTAAAATACAAAAACAAAATATCTCATGCATCAAATATATATTTAAAGATAAATTTATATGCAAATACATATTTATAAAATATTCAAAAATATCAAAAATTGTTAAAACATGTAAATTTACATTAAAAATAATTATTCTAATTTTTCTGGATTTTTCTGAATTTTTCTGGATTTTTTACGAATTTTTATTAATTTTTTCCTATTTTCCGAAATTAAATATATAATAAAAATATAATAAAATAACACAGAGTAACCTGGACCGTTGGATTAACTCGGATGAAATCTGGGGCGTCTGATCTGATTGCTAAATCCTGACCGTTTGATCCTCTGACTTCGATCTGGCGCGTTGGATTACTTGATCAAATCTGGGCCGTCTGATCTGAATGATCAAATCTGGAGTGTTGGATCTGCTGACTGTTGACCGACGACCGTTGACCGATGACCGACCGGGTTGGATTTCGGATTTTGGGTCGGATCTTGGATACCCGTCGGGCGAAGAAGACGATCACGCTACCTTTCGAGCGTTCATCGGCCGTTCCTGGTGGTTTTCGAAGCCTGCAACCTTGTCGGCCCGACGTGGATTGGGGTGCTTCAGCGGCTGTGGTGGTGGTTCACTCCCAGAACCACCAGAAGTGGCGGTTCGTGTGGTGACCCAACGCGGCGCAAAAATAAAAAATTCCCAAAAATTTTCAGAACTTCCAATTACAAATTCGAGCAATTCTAAACACTATAATCAATCAAAAACACTTCGCAATCCTAAATGATCCTAACACTTTTTAATTGGATCGAAATCCTCCCGATCACTTCGAATTTGCAATTTTTGCAATTCGAACACTTTCACTCCTATTTTCAGATCTCAATCTTGTAGTGTGTATTTTTCGAAATTGAATTGTGCTTTCTGCTTGTGGTGATCCTATTTATAGAGTTCGAATCAATTTGTCGTTTTGAAGCTTTGTAATGGTTCAATTTTTGAATCACGAATCGTTATATTTTTTCAAATAAGAACGATTCAAAATTAGGACTCGATTCGTGATTGTTGGTTCAAATTGATCACGAATCTTGTGTTTACAGATCATGACTCCTTGATTAAGTGTATTTAATTTGATCAATTGATACAATTCGCCAATTTTGAAATTTGAAAAATCATGTCCATTCGAATTTTTTCCAATTTTCATGCCTTAAATAAGATGCCTTTTGGAATGAAAAATACATGAAATATGTACAGATGTGATGTATCCCATGCCTAGTTTGTGTCTGTACAGTTAATTTCGAAAAAACACAAAGATTTATTGATCAAATGGTGTCTCAAAGTGGATGAACCGATGTGTCTTTTGGGAAAAAAAATTGAACAAAAAGGAGGCAAAATCTGCCTTGGGCTAGGATCGAACTCGGGTCCCCTTGCTCTTGTGTCCATGGTCTGAACCGTTAGGCCATTGGCCTGTGCCTTGGTCATATAGCTAAACCACTAATACTTAAGGCTAATAAAATATATGTTATATTGAGCTCAAATAATTATTTATTTTAATTTTTTCCTACATATATTTTATTTACATTACTATTAATCATTTAATTACTTTATTGTATTTATTTTATTCCTCTATTTTTTTATTTTTCTATTTCTATATTCTCTCTTTTTTATTATACTATTATTTATTATTTATTATTATGAACTCAACATGACATTAATTTATTGTAAACTTAAGCCTATTTTTTAATTGGGCAAAAATTGGGTATCTACAACATGTATTTTAAGTTTTCATTTGATCAGAACTAAAAGTAGGAACCTTATCATGGCTGCGAAGATCACCATGCTAATTCTCCATTGTTTATCAAATTATCTTTTCTTTTTATTAAAAAGGCCTAGCCTAACATATCTTAGGAACAACATACTCCTCTTATTGTTTATTGGTTTAACCTAACATATTACATTTACATTATCTAAGCCAATTTCAAGCTAAGCCTATATTAATGTAATCTTAGACAAGTTGATTGGACTAAATTGTTTAGACTAGTTACTAAGTGATAATTAATCATTACACTAAGGCAAACTCATATATCCTATAGAATCTTTAGTTTAGATCATTTAGCTCATTTAAGTTCATTAAGCCAAGTTATCTATTTAATATGTAGGTTGGGGTCACTTTTGAGGTTTAAGTTAACCAATCCTTAATGGGCTATACTTGTGGGTTTCAATTCTTGACCTTTTAAGAATTGTTTCCTAAGTCTACTAATCTTGTATGGTCCTTAGTGTCCTATTCCAACTATGAAGTTTGAATTACTTTAGTTTTGTGTGAGGCATTTCGAACTTAATGTGTTTGGATGATATACATCATAAATAATATAGTACTTGCTAAACTTGTATTTTGAAGACTTGAAAGGTTACTTAAGATTAAGGGAAGAACTGAGTCAAGTCTCATGCGATTTGGATAGAATTGATGAAGTTATGAAAGAGTTGGAAAAGAACACGAGAGAAACATGAGTACACATATATCCTCGTGTCCTTTTACACAACTAGATATGTTCAATCATGTAAAACGTTGGGGATCAAAAAGGTATAAGGGGGCAACACAACTTCGTGTTTTCCTCATGTTGTTTTGGAATTTAAGATCATAGGGGAACACAAGTGGATAGGTCACCCTGTGTTCTTGTCATGTTTTCTAAAAACTAGGTTTTTTCTATGTTTTTGGGTCAAAGGGTTACATGGTGAAATAGCCTAACTTTCATGCATAAAAATTTAATATATAATATATATATGTTAATTTATTTAAATTATGAAATTTTTGTTAAATGTTTTGTTGATATGTGAATATGTTAGTGTAAATTCATATAGTTTTTGTAGTGTTTGTATGTTTGCTTTGCTTAGCCAATTAAAGAAAAAAAATCAAACTAAACAAACATAGCAGACTTTTTTAGAGCCCAAGCATTTAACAAACTTTAAGCTTTAAACTAAGCCTAAAATTAGAACAAAATTTTGGCCCAAACCCAAGGCTTTTTCCTTCTATATCAGCTGCCTCAAAATCAAATAAACAAGATAATTAAAATCTTCTTTTGACAAATTCATTAAGCCAAAATAGACCTCTTCAAACCGATGCCTTCAACAACAACAACAATAATCCAACAAAGATTAAAATGCTAAAATACTCACATTACAACATCTTAAAATAATGTTTACCTTGACATTAATTTCTTTGAGTTTGTTGTTCTTCTTCCTTGTGCTAGTTCAGTAGCTTCTTCATGCATGATTTTCATCTTCTATCTTGTTTTTTAACTTTAATCTCTCTTATGATCTTCTTGGATTGATATTGGAGTTGATTATATAAGAAAAAAAAAGAAAATGGAGAAGAATACAAAAAGAGGAAGAAACGAAAGGAAAAATGAGAAGGGAAAAGAAGGCAAGAAAAGGAAAATGAAAATGGAAAGAAAAGGATAAATATATTTTTAAAAGATATTTATGGGTAGAGGCCTTGGTTGAAGCTTATCAGATAATTATCTTAAGTATAAAAATTACTAGAAAGAAATCTTAGAACTTAGGAAATAGAAATTAATTACTTGAACTAGAAATCTAGTTTAGGAATTTAATTTGTGAAAAATTAATATTTAGTTTGAGCTAGTCTTAAAGAATAATATTTTTAAATAGACAATTGAACTAAAAAATTATGAGAATTAAGAAAAATGAAATTATAAACTAATATGTAGTGATTTAGGATTTCACTAAACATTAAGTTTCATGTTTAAGGGTTTAGGGATATGAAATTAAAAGGAAATGAAATTTTAATTGAAAATTGAAAAAGATGATGATTATTTTGATTTGTTGGAATAGATAGTCAAAGCAAATAGACAAATTGAAAGAGTACTTGAAATCTCCAATTTCAATTATCTAATCTTACTCTATTGTTCCCTTTTTTTATTTATTTGAACTATCTAAATTAATTTTTTAACTAAGTTCAAAATTAACTAACTATTATACTATGCCATTATAGCATTTCTAAATTAAACTAGCAAAAATTTAGGGCATTTCATGTTAATAAGCTCATGAACAAGCTCATTAGTAGATTTATACGAAATATCCAAAAATTTCATTACATAATTAATTTGAATATACATATAATATGCTTGTTTGAAATATAGAAATATTAGTGGATAATTAGATAATAAAATGAAATGTATTGATATGATTCATTAATTGTGATGAATTATGTGTTTGATTGAGTTAATATAAATTATAGTTGATATAGTAATGTATGTTGTGTGTGTTAGTATAATATAATTTTGTCTTGCTTGATAAATTTTATGCATGTAATGTTCATGTTGCACAAAACAAAACCGAAGCCAAAAACCAAACCAAACTTAGCAGATTTTGGCTCATTTCAAGCCCAAAACCAAGCCCCAAGCCCACTCAATTTACACTTTAAAATCTGCCCAAAAAGTCAACAAGTTAAGGATAAATATTAACTCTCATTTTGTAAAAATCACAAAGCAAAAACAGACAAAAGAACATACCAAAATTCGTAGGAAATTTCAAGCTTATTTTCCCAACCTTTTTAATCAATTTTCCTTGCTCAATTCACCAAGAATTCACTCCCACTTATCATCTACCAGTTAAGGTAAGCTTACATATCTTTTTGTGATGATTATTACCTTTTATTCTAAGAAATTCTGTTAAAAGTTAGTTCATGGTAGATTACAAGTAATCTTGATATGTTGAGTTGTTGTTGAGTTATTGAGAAATCTTTTAGATCCTTGAAGTTATAGTATATGAGTTCTAGGTGTGGTTGTTGTGTACAAGAATTGTTGAAGTTGTTGTGAAGGTGAAAGTTGGAGATGTATGAGTCAGTGAAGTAGTGTGATGATTTATATAGGTTTATGCTTGTGTGATGTTTCATGTAACAAGTGGAAGTTATTAAATGCTTGAGAAGTAGTGTTTATATGATTTGGAGTGTGTTGAAGTGTTTAAGATAGATGAGTGATGGTAAGACAAGTGGTTGCATGTGTAGGAGTTGTTTTGAGATAGTGGGTGTGTTGATGATGATGATGAAGTGTTTAAAAAGTGGATTGGGAAGTTGTTTGCTACTTGAAATATGAAGTTCATACATGTTTTGAGTTGTTGAGAGCATTTAGTATGGTATATGATACTTGTGTAGTGTTTTAGTTGAGGTAGGATATGATAAAAGTGTGTAAAAATCAAGTTTGAAACAGGAGAAATTGAAAATTTTCAACACTGTCAAACACCCTATTTGGGAAGGTGTATGGACCATATATTATTGATACAACATGTATGGGAGAGTGTTTCACCACGATGCATACACCTTTCGAAACACAATGTATGAGGTATTTCATTTTTTGGACCTTATTTCACATTTATCCTAGGCTCAAACAAGCATCTAATACACCATATATGACATCATGTTTCATTTTATGATCTTTCTTATGTTTTTTTCTTGGGTTGAAACAACATCCAATATACCATGTATGGCATCATGTTTCATTTTCTGATTCTTTGTGTAAATTTTTCGGACTTCTACACCACCGGCCTTTCGAAAAAAATATTTTCTTTATTAAATTTGTTTGTTGTAATTTTTTTATTCTTTATATTTGTTTCCTTATTTATTGTCTAGTTTTATGATTAATTAAAAAGCATACATGAATCTATCGTATATATAAATATTAAGTTATGCTTTATATAAGTTTCATTTGGATTTAATGAATGATAGTATTTAACAAATAATTGTGATTAATTAGAAAGCCTTTATGAACCTATTTTGAGTGTAAAAACTAAGTCATGTTAATATATGGGTTTTATTTGAATTTTATGAATGTTTAGTGCTTAGTAACTAGTGATGATTATTGTACAAGTGAGAATTAGTGATGTGATATAAGATGAAATTCTTGCTACAGCTTCAAATCCTCAGTTGAAAGAGTCTACAGGTCTTTTATCAAGTTTTTAGGTACACAGTAACTTAGTTGTTGTTTGCCTAGGATAGGCATGTCTAAATTAATCTTAATTGAAATAGATTAATAAATGTCTATATTGATTGTGATTTATGCCATTGAATCTAGTCCGGGGAGCGGCAACCTTATCCAGTGAACACAGTAGTTTAGTCACTTAGGCCACCCTTATCATGATGCCATGACTTTTATAAGTGGCTCGATGGGTAATTAATAGGGAGAATAGTATTGGTGTAACATTTGTTTATTCTTAGAAAGAAATAATATGATTTAGTTCACGTTTATAAGACCGGTTGAACTAAGTGATATTATGGATTAACTTAAGTAAAGTTGAGTAACGACTATTAACCCTAGATGAAATTACTTTTCTCTTTATTAGTTACATCATTTAGGAGATACAAGTAATCGAGCTGCCTATATCAACCCCTAAGCGTTGTGTCATTACTTAAGACCCCTAGCTTCCTAGTGGCTTGCTCCGGAGTTTGAATACTCCTCTGTTGATTGACAAACCTAAATAATTGATAATAATTGATGATTGATGCATTGCATGTAATCTAAGAGTGCTTATCACTTCATATTTTGTTTGTGTTATTTGTGTACTAGGCCATTAGCTCATGATCTTCTCTTTCAAGTGTTAATGAAGATGAGTTTTATACTCAGTTGGGATATGAAACCGATTTTGAGAACTTTTTGGATGATGGGGATGATTAGGAGTCCTGACCTATGTGATGGAAAGCTTTTGTAATAGTTTAGGAGGAATGTTTGGAACAATATAATTTTTGGGTAGATATTTTTGTAAACATGCATGTATTTTGATATAGGTTTGATCTCAAATCTATGTTTTGTAATTTAAGTATGTAAATATATGTATTATAGCCCTATGTCCTAATGTTTAAAAGGACAATAAGGTTTTAATGTATAATTATGTTTCCCATAATGAAATGCTAATGGAATGGTTTTTATTATAGGTTTGAATAAACAATTTATACAAACTTTTCCTTTACAGACAGTCTTATATGTAATACTGTGTATTATATGTGGCTGGAGACTGGATTTGCATGTTTTGAATAAATAGCGAATCCGGGTCCTTACGTTATAAGTTTTTTTTTATTTTTACATATAATATATTTATATAGTCATGTAATTAAAAAAAAAAAAACTTATTTTTATATATTATATATGTATATATATTCAACAACTCTTAGGTTTGAAAAAAAAACAAGATGTAAAATGTTTAAGTGGAAATGACCTATATGTGTAAATGATTTAAACTTGAACTCGGATTTCATGCTTGATAAAAGATCAACTAGGGTCGAACTCAATTTGTAAACGAGTTAAGTTTGAGTTTGAAATAAAAGTTATTTTAAGTAGCCAAGTTTGAGTTTGAATTTTAGGCTCAATAAAAAACTTGGTTCAAGCTTGAGCTTAGTAATTTATAAACAAGCTAACTTGAGCCAAGCTAGCTAGAGCCCAAAAGTTCAAATTTAATGACTTACGGCCTATTAAATTGTTTGAGGTTTTAACAAAACTAAAAAATAAATCCTAAATTTAGTTGTGCAATGGGCCATAGCCCATGGGCTACACATTTACCATTATAATAAATGAGTTAGGGCCAACTTTTTTTGGCCCGTTTAATAGCAGACAAAATCATAAATTTATAAGGTTTAAGGAGGGCTGACCCGCTAACTAAATAAAAAATAATAAAAACAGTTTTTACTTAAAAGTGCTAACAAATTCAAGAAAATAAAAATAACAAATTAAATCAGGAAAAAAATATCAAAACAAATTTGTTATTTTTTTTTTTCATAGTAACACTATACTACCAACATAAAGTAATAGAGGAGAGGATATAGACAGACTCACACACCCCCACCGAACCCTAGGTCTTTAACTTACCGTCCACCATCGCAGTTTGATTTACCATAGTGTTGCAGTTGCCATCCAAGCTTTGTTACTAACCATAGGAGTAGGGTTGTTTCACTGCTGAATTAAGTTGTGAAAGTCGAGCCAAGTCCAAGAAATATCAATTTTCTCCATGTAAGAATTGAGAAATGAACGGAAAAAAAAAAAAAGAAATAAAGGAGAACCGACCTCGGGCAACCCACCAACATTTTTCAAAATTTTTCAAACCTCATAATTATGCATTATACATATATTACATATATTACTTTTTACTTTTATGTGTATTTAAAAAATAAAAAATTGAATCATAAACCAACCTAACTAGAACCAATATGATTTCATTCAAAAAAAAAAAAAAAATTCAAACCAAACCAAAATTACAATTAATCTAAATGAAGAAACTAAATGGAATAAAAAAATTTTGAGTCTTATTGTGTAAAGTGTACATATATATATATTCTTCTATAAAATAATATGTAAAATTATTTTTAGTATATTATTTAAATATAATGACTAACTATAGTAAGTGACCCCTTTTAACCCGTGGGCCAAAGAGGGTCAAGCTAGGGCCAAGAAATTATAGCTCATTTATTAAATGGGTTAAGATTTTTTGGCCTGTTTAGCTCGCAGGTTGGGCCAGGCCGGCCCGATCCATTGAACCGATTTGGCATGAGTAGTGCAACTGGGGCGGGTTATTATAGGGTACCGCCCGTTCGAACCGTTAAAAACCCTATAGGGTCATAGGGTCGCGGGGCTGGTTTGAAAAATTACTTGCTGACCCTATAGGGTTTCGGGATAGGTTCGGATTATTAAGAAAACCCGATGGGTAATCTGAATCCGTCATAATAAAATAATTTAAAAAATTAAATCTAAAATTTTAAAATCACAATTATGCAATACAACCTGCAGGAGGTGCCATCTTGTAAAATTCATTAGATATATGACACATATGAAGGGACTGAGTTGAACTATTTAATAGAAAATAATATCATCTTTATTATATAATTTTACTATTTGTATATTAATTATACATCATCTAATGCTCAGTATAATTGTTAATGCAGATATTGAAGTCAGGCAATTTAGTTCTAGCAGACGCATCGAACAATATTAAATGGCAGAGTTTCAATTTCCCGATAGATGTAATGCTATATGGACAAAGACTAGATGTGGCCATTCATTTGACGTCATTTCCTAGCAACAATTTGAGTTTATCCTATACTTTTGAAATTCGAGAAGACAATATTGGATTTTATATTTCTTAATAAAGTTGTGGCATATCTTATAAAATTCATTCAAGTATAAATGTAACTAACTATTGTGCTCCTATACGATAAAATTATCGTTGAAAATTGTAATTTAACTAAGTATTGAGAAGAGGAAAAAAAATTAAGCGGGTCGCGAGGCGGGACGGATCAGGGTCAAAATCCTACAGGGGGGTTTGAGTATTAAAAAAAAAACTCTGTAGAGACGCAGGGCGGGTTTGGGAAACCTTATTGGGAAGCGGGTCGGGTTCAAGCCTTATATGACCCATCTCAAACCCGCCCTAGTTGCATCCTTAGTCATGAGTCATTAGCATTAGGATTAGCTAATTTTTCTTTTGATCATACAATGACATCTCACTAGCTATTCTTCTTTACGGAATGGAAATCTCTGCTGTTCACCCTGGCAAATGTAGAATCCATTAGCTATAACCTACTAAACTTGATAAATTTTATATAAAAAAGAAAACTTTAAAAGGATTACTACTAGTGAGTTTTTCGGATCAAAGTCATTTGATTTTTGCTGCGAATAATCTAAAGATATGTTCACAGCTCTTTCCTTTTGAAAAATAGAGATTTTAGTTGGAATCATCTAACAGAGGGAAAATTTTATGAGTTTATCTTTTTTTAATGGGATGATTTTATTTAATAAAATTGATGTCATCACGAGTTTAATAGTTTAAATTTATATCTAATAATAATCTTATTATTAAAATACTTAATATATTAATTATTGTCTATTTTTAACACTCAAATAATTTAGTCTACCCGTGGTATTTTGGATAGAAGTTGCCAAAATTCATCATAGCCTTTCGGCAGTTTTAGTGGAAACTGAAAAGTCCATAATCATTGGTCTTTAACTTGTATTGGGTGGTTTTCTATATGGGAAATCCACTGACAACTCCCCAGTCCCCAAGATGTTACTTTCGAAGAATGGGAATTTTGGCTGGTGATTTGAGAAGTAAAAAATCCTAAAAGCCATAGCCCCTCCAATTAGTGAATCTCAGGAAAATTTAGAGGATCCATATTTGTCACCTTTTCTGCCTATTTTTTATTCAATTAATTTAATAATAACCCAACTATTTTCCTTAGAATAACTTGGCAAATATTCATGATGTATAATATAGGATTGTGATACCATAGTAATCATAGATGTGATTCCACTTTGCTATGTAATACAAGGTTAATGGAGGATGTTGTCCTACATTTTTTTTACTTACAAAATCCACAGCCAATTATGTCTGGTTCCACCATTATTATAGCGAAACTCAGACATTAGCAATTAGTCTGGTTATAACTTTTAAGAAAGATTAAAAAAAAAAAAAAGAAAAAAATTGATACCCTCATATGACGTGTTAAACTTCTTTATGTAGCTTTCCTTTTTTTTTTTTTTTTTTTTTTTCATGTGATGCTTTCCTGTATTCAGAGAAGAAGTAACATCTAAGTCATCAAAATTATTGTGCTCAAATGGCATAAGATATACAGCATTAGTTGAATTTCTCATCAATCAAGCACGCCAGTGCTTGGGTAACAATTAGACTTTTTCCTCGCATCCACGTATGGTTGTTTATAAAATTATATTGGGGAATAACTGACTTGCCAAATAATTTATCCCATATAGCGTATCGAGTCGTCAATTGAACCCATAAATCTTTACAAGAATATTAACTTCTTCTTCTTCTTCTTATTATTATTATTATTTAATTTGGACATGTCTAGAGCGATCAAGACCTCTAATGTAGTGGCATGATAGCTCGGCACGGATCAGGCTGCTCTGCCTCTGTTGGACCTAGTACCAAGGTCTAGGTGTGAACACTACTTTCTTTGATGATAGGACTAAATTTAATAGTTGGAAAGAGAAAAAGAATATAATAATGGGAATGGACTATTTGGTATAATTTTTTATAAAAGAAGTGAAACTGTGATATTGGGAAATAAAGTAGTATCTTCAAAGAATAGATTAACCATCTTAGCAAGGTTAGAAATTGGGATTTCCATGGTCCTATTAACAGGTGATTGTTCAATTTATTATATGAAACATTAATATAAATATAGAAATTAATGCAATTAGAATATTAATAATAACTTAGTTGGGTGAATTGTTCCTTTAATGAAATTGGGATTGTCTGTTTTTCATCTGTATCTTTTTTAAAATGATATGTGTAAATATATCCGATTTATATCTAAATTTTATCTATATTTGTTCTATTTGATCTTTTGATAAGAACTGTCAACTTTTTTTTATCTATATCTATTTTTTGATAAATAATTTGTTAGCAAAAAGTTTGAAAAAGTGTCTGTATCTGCCGGAAAAAAGCCAAAACAAACAGACCCAAAAGTCTAATAGGCCAGCTATTGGTTGCTTGGTGCAAAACTGAAAGAAAAAGGGTCCCCCTCACCCCTGCCTTCCCCATTTCATGAAAGTGAGACCGAGTTTAACTGGATATAATTAGACATTTTAATTATATACAACATTCATTTAAATGCTTTTTTTTTTTTAAGTGAACCAAAAGAGCAATTACAATACGGCCACATAGGACTATTATAATATGCTAACACGAGCAATCAAACTCGATACCTAGAGAAGATGTTAAACTTGTATGTTCAATATGGATTTTGATGAGAAAATATTATGCATAATTAACTATTCAATTGTATTAGACTTACACTTAATTAGTCAGATATATGATAAAATATATGCTGAAATATGAATGTGCATATTGTGCATCCTTGTGGTGTTTTCTGTAGGTTTTCAGCATGAGCAAATCAGTGATGAACAATACTAGTCGAGGGTCAAGTCGAAAGCAACTTCATTCATCAAAGCACGACAAACTCAAGACCAAAACTTGATAAGTCTAAAAATTGCCAAGTCAATAGTCGAGCGGCTCGTTGAGGGCTCGATGAGGCTACTCCTCAAGGCTTGACATGCTCAAAGCTTAAAGCTCGACAAGTTCAAAATACACAATCTTGGTTAAGGGTCATGTCGAAGGCTTGATGTATTGATCAGTTTGGGCACAACAAGCTTAAAGCCAATGCTTGACAAAACTCAAACATATACAACTTTTGTCAGGGGCTAAAACGGGAGTGTCGACACTCCAAGGCATGACAAGTCTATGAGGTGCAACAAGTTTGAATTCAAGACTCAATGGAGTCTAAATAAGTAAAAACTTATCGGGGGCAAATGTGAAGGCATGATGCTTTAAGGCACGACGAGCATTGAGGCATGACAGATTGAGTTAAAGACGTTATCTCCAACGAACATTTGAATTTTTCAAGGCTGTAAATACTCTATCCTTGGAGATTCAAAAGAGGGTGTGGTAAAAACGAAGAGAAAGTGCTTTCATTTGTGATAAAACGAATTATCCATTTTCTTATTCTCTTGTTCATAAATTTGCATATCTCATATAATAGAGAGAAAAGTATTCTAGTGCTCTATTCTCATATTTGTTATTTATCAGTGAGCATCTAGAAGAGAGAAAGGAAATATTTTATTTCCTAAGTATGTTGTAAAAACATTGTATTGCTCATCTTGAACGTATTTTACATGATTAATACATTGATGATGAAATCCTTGATTGGAGGCATTGATGAACCGTTGAGAGTAGGAAGTGATCGAACTCCACATTATATCTAGATTATTTTTCTCCATCCCTATCACCTTTATATTTCATATTGTAATCTGTTACATATATCCACTACAATTGAAGTTAATTTTGATTTGTTGAATTAAAATTATTTGTTTGAGTTTTTTATGGCAAATACTTTTTTTTTTTTTTTTTTTGCAAAATGGGAAGGGGAATTCTATTGTGGTACCGCTCACTCGAGAGAGAGAGAAGATACCACTAGGTTACAAGACCATTAACAAATAAGAGCTTTTCTAATTATCGAAAATTTGTTTTATTTATATTAGGATTAAATTGTGATTTACACTTCAACTTTATGTCTTTTTATAATTATACAATGAAGTTTTAAAATTTTAATTTGTACATCTAATTAAATGTTTAGTTGCTCCCTTTCATACCCTATCTCTTTTTATTAACTGCTATATCTCTATTATTATCAAGAGTAATAGTCACCATTCGATAATTGTAATGTTTTATTTTTGTATTATATATTGATGCCAATTTATATTGCCAAATAACCGAAAAATCCACATCATCAATTCAAATAAGAAGAAGATAGATATGAATGGTAACAACTAACTATTTAATCAAATATACATATCGATAATATAAAAATATAGGCGTACAATTGCAAAAATGTATAAAAGTGAAAATCAAGGCATTGTCCTATTTATATTTGAAAGTTATGTCAATCAAGTCGGACTTTGTTATCGATTCCTATAGTAACATTACTTTCTTTTTGTTTCCTTTTAACATTTTCATTTTCGTTTATAACAGATCATGCAACGACAAATCGATAAAATAAAAATAAATAAATATTCGAAAGCTTCCAATTGCTAATTAGATAAATATACTAATTCCCCGTTGTAACCTTGCGGAAGTAAATGATCTCTTAGCTTAGGAAGATCAAAGAAAGAGATTTGGGTTGAAATCCTTACACAAGAGTAGATTCTACTTCGCCTTTACTTTCGTATTAATGTGGGAACTAGATATTACTTCCTTCCCTTAATAACTTTTTTTTTTTCCTTTTTCCAATTTGAAAACGGCTTAAAATGATTGAAAACGATGCAACAAAGTTGAGCACAAAGAAAAATAAAATTTATTAAATATTATATATACATATATGACATATAAATATGGATAAAACTTTGATAGCTATGATAGTGGACGAAAATTACTCAAATAATTACCGTTCACATTATGCATATATGCATATGTTAAAAAATTAATTTATATTTACACATTACATGTATATAATACTAAAAAGACTAATATGTTCTATTCGGTGAATTTTGGGCTCTTTATTTACTGTGAATCTCTTCCATTTCACTAATCTTACTAATGTCCTCTGTTCCAATTGAAATAAACACTATCTTTTTATAGATTAAAACAGACAAAAATCTTTGTGTTATTGTAACTATCGAAAAAATAAGTTATCTATCTTTTAGGTGATTGAAGATTTATAAAAAAGACATTATCTTGGATTTACTTCACCACAAAAATCCAGAGGGTTTACCAAACGATACAATGCATTGATTTGTTCGTTTAATTCTATGTTGGGAGGTCTTATTTATTTATTTTTCACCCATGATTGTGTCAAATATGATGCCAAGAAGATGAGTACTCCCTTCGTTGATGGCACGCCTAGATAGTATATGCTAATATACTTAAATTTTACATAAATAATCAAGTGAATGACTTCAAGCTTTCCTTCCAAGCCAGAAACGTGTGGACCTCTTCTCTTGCCTACAATAACACATGACATGGCATCGCACGACTGGCATCCTCTTCGGTCAAAAGACGGTGCCATCTTGGTGTCTTTCGCTCCGTCGACTCCAAGTGGCTATTATTGAAATATATATATATATATATATATATTACGGATTATTTTCTTTCCATATTGTTTATATAAAATAAAAAAGGATAGGATGCGACTTGAATGTGTTTCTATGGTCCCATCATTAATTTTGATGGGCTTAACCCTATTACTATCCAACGGCTTACACCGTATCTAATCGTGATTGACTGGATAGTTTTGTACTGAATTGTAAAAGTTTGAAACTTCTAGAATTCCGAAACCCAAAGTTAGTTCCAAATTTTTTTATATCTTAGGCTAGATATATCATCATAATACATGTTTTCATGAAAAAAATTATTTATTATTAAAAACTCAATTTAGTATCTAAACATTAAAATTATTAATTTAATATCTAATTTAATTGTTTGTGATTTTATTTTATTTTTCCTTTCTTGACATGAAGAGGCAACCTATTAGTGTTTGTACGTAGCATTTTGAGGAGCTTATAAAAAATATTTAATGATAAGTTGTCTCTTTTACCTCAGCAAATAGAATAAATAGTATTACAGGATAATAGAAATAATAATGAAAAGTTTGATTCGGTGTTAAATTAATAAGATTAAATTAAATATTTATGCAAAATTTAGGTACTAAGTTAAATGAGCATTTAAGTTTGAATATATATAATCTCAAATATCCAAATCCATAATCAATGGTTTGGGAAATTTTTTGGTCCTATCATTAATTTTGATTGGATCGGTATTGTCACTATCCAACGGCTCATACTATATCCAACAGTATTGAACCACTAAAATATTAATATCTAATTACTATATTTATTTTAACGTTAGATGATTGATTTGATAATCTCATTAATGATACCGTAGAAGTTGTTCAATTATTTATATGAGACAAATATTTGTGTCTTCTTTTTAATTTCAATTTACTATCCATTTTCACATGAAAATGCACATTCTAAAATTATTTTATCACGATCAAGTGATCACTTTATATGATTTCTACGATGTCCTTAAAGCTATAGAAGATCTAAGTCCAAGATAGATTATTTAAGAGCTAAAATAGAAGGAATTAAGGAAAGAATAGATGAGCTAACACAACATTTTTGGAAGGAGATAGAAAATCTTAAGACATAGCTATTAAGTTTAGGGTGGTGTTGATTGATGGAATGATAATCCAATTAGGTATATATAGATATGCCTATGATAGAGTATTTTGAGGGAACATGATTTATAAGAGACATTGATAAATTATTTTACCGAGTTGATGGGTACAATGGGGAATTGCCATATAGATTAATCGAGTATGAACCATAGTCTCAAATGTGAGAGATTTAGATATGGTGTAAGGTGAAGGAGAAGAGCTAATGAGATTGCCTTTAGATGATGTTTGTAAGAGAATTTGGGAACCAATTTTCTCCATAAAATACTAAAGGGGAGACCAAGATCAAACATTGTCACTTTACTCAAATAGGTAGTGTGAAGTTGTAGTTACAAAAATTTTTAAATAATATGTTAGATATTGAACTTAGCTTAAATCTCGTGTTCTGGCTATGTTTCTAGATGACTTGGAAATCAAGTGATAGATTTGGAGAGATAATGGATAGATAGTGTTTGTAAAGTGATCGAGGTACTAGAGTTTCAAAAGGAAGATATGATGTATTCCACTAATAGTGACAAGGAAGAGGACGAAATGGAGATAAGTAGATCTCCAAGTCTAACAAAAGATAAGGGCAAGATGAAGGAGAGGGTTATTAGAGTGAAGATAGCTTAGAGTTGAAGTTTTACTTCTATAAGGGGCCTTGTTATGCCATTTAAGCATTTGATTGATTTAATGTAGCAAACAAGTCATATTAAGAGGATAAAGGTTAACTTAATGCACGTTATCTCTTTTATGCCACAAACAAGGAAAAGTAACAGAAGTTGATGTTGTGAATGTCAATGTGGTTAAAAGGAAGATGGATGTGATGGTAGACACTAGAGCCTCACATTTTTTTTCACTTAAGAAGATTACTAATAATCTTGATTAAAAGTAGAGAGGGTCTGACTGAAGACAATAATTCCAAAGAAATCCTTAATTTCAAGAGTTGTAAAAATTGTGAAATTCAACATTACTAGGTGGAATAGAAGAGAGATAATGAAGGTAATACCTATGGATGACTTTGAGTTTGTCAAGCTGCTACAGGTGTTGAATTGTCAGTAGAGTTAGGTGTGGGAGCATCGTGAATCGACGAAGTTGGTTATTCTATCAGCTTACCTTGCACAATTTGTGTGATGGACTATTTATATGAGATGGCCATAAGGAATCAAAGGGACCATGGAATATCTACATTCCACATGGTAGATTTCCTAAATATATTAATTGGCTCAAATCTTTGGAACATGAAGGTGTTAGGTATGGAGGATGATCGATCTGATACTTGGTCCCCCATGGAGATATGAGTGTCGAGTAGGTCTCTGAGAGCCCTCGAGGTTAGAGTCATGACCTTTTAGGCCTTATCACCATGGGCCTCCACTTAAGGAGTTGTAACTGAGACTAATTGGGACCTCGGTTATAGTGAGAACCGAGAGAATCGAGGTCTCTGTAGAGCTTGTACATGAGATTGAGGCACTTCTTAGGCTTAAGGCTTTTTAGGTTAGGGCCTTAAGATAGTTTTTGATGGGCTTATCGGCCTACTGGATTGGTGTTATGACATAATAAGCTATGATCAAAAATTTTCTATTGACACAAGGGTTTTGGCTTCTTGGATTGGATTGACGCTGTAATTGTTTATTTTTTAAGATGTATTAGCTTGCTATGGGAAGATCTAGTGTATGATCCTAGTGATGAGGAAGATTGGTTAGACTACAAAGTTCATTACGGCGTTGCAAATCATGGAGGAGAAGAAAAGGCAAAAAAAAAAAAAAAAATCAAGTTGGTATTATTTAAGGCAAAGGAAGGATGGTTTGTCTTTATTGGGGGAGATTTCTAAGAAGTCTATAGTACGATCAAACAAAGAATAGAACCAAATGAAATGTTAGAGCAAGTTAAATATCCCAATAAAAGAGCATGGACTGAGACATAATAAAGTAGAACATTATATTACTCTGAGATAGAAAGCCATTGGGAAAGTTATAAGAAGGAAGAGGACATCGACATGGTATTTGGGCTAAAGATGATTAGCATAAAACCGATAAAGATCCAAAGTAGAAGATGGGGCGAAAATGTTGTTGGATTGAGTGGGAGAAAGTTACAAATAAATAACTTAGATTCTTAAAATAATGCATACTAATGACCTAACGAAAATGGCTGGATTAGCTATGTCAAGATCCATTATAGGAAGCTTAACTTTCATAAATGTTTAGATTCATTGTTTCTTCAAATGTAAGAATATTTGGACGTAGTTAACATAGTGGTAAGTGAGAAATTGAGAATCAATGTTATCCATTATATTAAATAAATCTTTGCCTTATGTTCTAATAGGCTTCATGTATGTAAAGGGTGGAGTACCTATCTTTGCAATTCCTTCTATTAGAATTGTGACATATATAAGAGAGGTCTCTTGTGGGTCTAAATTTATTGCATGTTCTTCGTTATAATTGCAATTCCATTATAACCTTATTCCTTGTGAATATTTATTACATTTAGTTTATTAAATAGCGATCCTTAATGGATCCCTTACATAAAATATAGAATAGTCATTCTTTATTCAAACCTATGAATACCAATTCAATGTTAGAACTTTCTTTTTTTTCAAAATACCACCATTTAAATAAAAAATTAATAAAGAAAAATCCTATTACAATACTATTTCATTCCTCTGTAATAGAAATTTCATTACAACTTTATTTATTACAAGTGAACAAGCTACCATATTTTTGTTAGAGAGAATGAATAGGATGGGCAGTCCCTTTCCACTCATAGGCATGACTTATAATTGCTTCAACAGTAAATTATCCTTTCCATAGCAAAGACTGCGTCCACCCATAATACATGTCTCTGCTCTCTCTTTAGAAATATTATGCTTGGATCAATTATATTGATTTAACACACTTAGGCTTTGTTTCTTTTGAGGACGGTATTTGTTAATAAAATAATTTTTTCTTCAAAAAAGTTTTTCAAAAAGTAACATATTTTCAAATATTTTTAAATAATTTTATGAGAATACTTTTTCTTTATTTACAGTTTTGATGTAACTCATGTGTTTCAAGTATGAAAAATAAAGATAGTTACATATATTTTTATGAGAAATAAATCTACTTAAAAAATTTAAAAAATTAATAATAAGTGTTTTTAGATAATAATGATTGATAAATGGATTCATAAATAGATAAAAAAATGACTTACGCATTTATATTTCATAAGTTATTTTTTTAAAAAAATAAGCTATGAAAATTAATTATATTATTTTTTCTTAAATAAATACAGAAAAAATAAAAAATATATATTTTTAAAAAAATATTTTTATTGAAACAAACAGGAAATTAATAGCCTTTTTAATGCCTCCAAAATATTGTTAAAAGCAAAAGTTCCATGATACATTATTGTCGATATGTCATGTGCCGGAAGGTCATATTTGACCTTAAGTTTGAGACCATAAGTTAAATCCCAATACGATAACAATGACTTCATCGATGGTGTTATGTGACGGGACCTTCCATAATTTTTAATAGAACGGTATCATTGATATTATAAAAAATTAAATTAATTATAAAAAATTAATATAAAAAAATTTAAAGGGTTCAGTGTGATGAGATTGATCTCGTTATAATCACCACGATACCATAAAATTTTTTATCATCATGGTACCAAATCTTATGTTACTTAATATTAGTCTAGTTGTATGCTATGTATTTGTAATATTGTAACATTAATAATAATTTTCATATGTTATATTTATAACTTAAATTACTAAATATAAGACAGAGTAACCGTAAAATAAATGTTTATTCAACCACTGAGTTGATTAAAAAAAATAATAATAACAAAGTTTGATCGGGCACCTTTGATACGTGGCAACTGGCAATTTCTGATTGGTTAGTAATAATTAATTATTAAAATAATATCATCAACATTTTTTTATTTAAAGTACATTGAAAACTAAAAAACTTCAAAAACCACAAAAATAATAAAAGAAATCTTTGCTCGATATTAAAAGTGGATGCCAATTTTCTTATATGACTTTTCACCTGTGGAAAGAAACCCAAAATGGAATTGAGTTCTTTTTTAAGAACGTGGAATTGTGATTCCAGTGCATGCTTATTATTAGTAAAATTATATTTTATGATAATATCAAGATTTACAGCTCAACTTTATACATATTTGTAATTATACATTTTAAATTTTAAATTATCAAATTATACATCTTATTACATGTTTAGTCGTTGGGAGCTTCTACAGTCCCGTGAACAAGATTATTCAATCAACCATCTAATCATTAAAATAAATATAGTTATTGGCATATTAATTATTATAGTGGTTTGATCATAATTATATATGGTGTGGGCCGTTGGATAATTGATGGGATCGATTCCGTCAGAATAAATGATGGGACCATATAATTTCCCTTAGTTGTTATCATTTATACCTTATTTCTTTTCATCAACCATCATTATCTCTGTCATCACGAATAACAAACCATAATGTGACATATTGATACCATAAATTGCCTAGTTCATTGCCAAATAATAAAAATATTCCACCTCAGCAATATAAATTTAAAAAAATGAAATAAGAAATACATAGATTAAAATGAGAGAAGAAAAAGACAATTGAGCTGCAAGTAATTCTCTTTATCTAGTTTTCTCCAATTATACTTTAAGTAGACGAATGATAGATTATGTTATTGTTAAATCACTTATACCCACTTAATATAATTTAAAAAATAATAACAATAACAAAAAATAAAACACAAATGTTGTCATATACAAAAGGACTTCTTGCCTATATTACCTATGCCTATAGTATAATTTAACATGGGGACAAATGTTCCGACTTGAAACTCACAAATGGATTGTGTTTTACTAAAGGAATTGATGGATATATTCACCACTTTTGTGTGTAAAGTTAATGAGAAGTTGTTATTGGATCTTGAAAGAAGGAAGAGAAGTTCTTCTTTTGTTTTTGTCACGACTCTAAATAGAAGGCCTAGTAGGATTTATCTAAAGCTATCATATCACGTGTGCACCCGTAACATGAGAGCCGTCTTGTATGTCAAGTGTACAAGACTCTATTTTTTATCAATTTTTATCATATAAATGATATAATATATTATAGGATTTCAACTATGGAATCTGATTTTACAATTTCTACCAAGATTGTAGAGAATCGGTATCCCCTACTAAATAGTGAAAATAGGTTTCAAACTACCACTTACAAATTTCAACAATATAAAATTTATCTAGTTTACATTTAAGTTTACCATATCCTATATCTCTATCTTCAATAGAGTTCGTTGGAAAAGCTCTCTTCACACATTCCTAGCCCAATTCCTGCTAGTAATAATCCTGCACAAAAACTGTTGGGTGGTAAGCGAACCATGGGCTCAGTGAGATAATCTGACCAAACCACACATCAACTAATAACAAACAAGTATATTTATCAATCATATTAATGCAACAATCAATCATATGCATATTACAAGCTTGGATGATCTAGAATCCAAAGTAGGATGAAGATTTACGCCCTCTTTATCGGGTTAAAGGAACTCAATACTATGGCCCATTACCCAAGAGAAACTAAGTATACAGGAATGCCACAATCCTCATTGTAACTATCTCTTTACACTTTAGGCACTCAATTCCTGTTTTCAGCCTTAGAAACTCCACTAAGTGTTAGTCATTTCACAGGGATACCATAGGTGGCGTCCTTCATTTCCAATTAGTTCCCATGGAACCGACGGAACAAAGATAAGCTTGCGTAGAACTACTAGTCTCTTGCCTAGAAAAACCAAGCATTACCAGGGACCGAAATACTAACACGTAGTAGGCTGCCACATCTCCAAATGCAGTTTATGCAAATGTGCAATGCATGTCCGTTTCATTTATAGTACTAGTGGTTGTTAATTAGTTTAAGGCGATCATACGATTTACAGACAATCATCAACATATTTCATACAATACTTATCATACAAAATGATTATTACTTATATTATGATAATTTGGCATTCAATCATACACCACGCATCATGCATTATTCCTAATCCCACATGCATATCAATTGAATATATATATTATTACAAGTGCAACTATACTACAAGCACAAACAATATGATAAAGTCAAGTAACTCACCTGTGGTCCTTGCTAAATTGTTGTATAAGCTACCAGAAGTCCAGGAATTGATCTATTTTCCTATGAAAGGAAATAACAGAGATTTATTATTGGATTATTTTGTAAGAGAAGTCTTCCTATAATTTAAAGGTGTTGATCTTTATCGTCGGATATTAGACTAAGTCCGTCATATTAATTACTGTATCATTAAATAATTTAATTGAATCCTCATAGGTGCCTAATTATTTCATATCGGTATTTGATACAGTTTTTATTAAGGTTTTAATTTCTATAGTAAAGAATATTTATCTGTTATTTGTTTTTATTTTGTTTCTCTTGGTTTTAATTGCTATCTATATTTTTATTCAAAGGTTTGTCTTTTCTTAAGTTCTACTACTTTTAGTAGAAGATTTTTATTTATTAATTATTTGCTTGTCAACCTTATCTGTCTCCCAAATTGGTATTTTTATTTATTTAAGGGTATATTCTAGTATCTATATCTTTCAAAAATTATAAAATCGTATGTTTATAGAGTTTAGATATATCAAATTTTTATTATACTTTAATTTTATTTTTATTGTAAAACAAACTAAGTTTAATTATATATATTATCAGTGATATTAGTTTTGAAATGTTAATATCAATATTAGTAATAAATAAAGGTATAATAACAACAACAATTTTTATACTATTAGTAAATAATAATACTAGTGACAAAATAATAATAGTTTTGATGATAATATAGATGTAGTGGTGTTAACGTGAAAATAACAGTATTAATAATCATTCATGACTTGTGATGAAAATATCAACAATACTGAATACTATACTGAGTAATCATAATAATAACAATAATCATAATTATACTTATAGGAATAACAGTAACATTGATGTTGGTTTAAGAGTGGAATTGAGTGAATTCTGGTTTGCGATTTCTTAAAGTATTGATTCTTATAGAAAAGAAATTTTTATTGTTTAATTCTTTTAAGTTTCTTTTGATTGTATATTATTTTAGAGGATCTCATTTAAGCCTTCATTCATATTCTAAGCTCATTCATAATTTATAGTGGTTTTAATATGTATAATTTCTATGAATTTGTTCATAATACTTTTATTGTAATGTAGAACTCCTAATCATGCTTTTAAAGCTTGTTTTATCAATTTTCATGTTCATATAAGGTCTTAGAAGCATTAGATATGAATTTAGACTAGATTAGATGAAATTTGAGTCTTGTTTTGTCCATTTCATTCCTAAATCCGAATTTTTTTTACCATATTTATAATATTTTTAAGTTGTTGTCTTCCTTAGTTGACAATATCTAAATATTCCTAATACATCAGCAATCCATTTACTTGGATTCATCAATGAATTAACAACTTCTTCCAACCACATAACTTTCTTTCAATGCTCAATAATTCGTCATAAAGTCTGTACATAAGTATAACAAGGATAGTTTGATGGTTTAGAACTTACCTTGGCTTGGAATGGAAAAAGGATTTTCAACTCCCTTTTTAAGCAAGAATCAAACCCATATCAAAGGTTAGATGATGAGTTCCTAACTAAAACATAAGTTAACAACATTAACTATAATGGGAGCTTACTAATTCTAACCAATATTCTTACTTTGTTGAGCTAGTTTTCCCTCCTTAGATCTTATGATAACGAAACTTTTTGACTTGGTTTTGGATGTTGTTGGAGAGGGGAATTGATGTTCTTGATGTGCTTGGTGTGTAGATAGGATATGAGAAGTAAGCTAGGGGTTTATGGTTGGTCTTATAAAGGTTTCTAAGTTTTCTAAGTGGGAATATTGCAAAGGAAAAGAAAAAGAAAATGGCTGGACGCACTTCCTTTGTAGCTGTGTTTTTGGGGTGATTTTGTGGGAGTTATGAGCTCAATTTGTAACTAACTTAAGCTTATATACATGTACTAAGGCTAGGCTAAGTTTTGGAGGCTAAGGAAAGTGTTTTGGGCTTGAAAAGTATTCAAAATAGCAGTTGGAATTTTCATACGAATTTGGCATTTTTGGTTTGCAAAGTTGGACTTTGTTTTGACATTTGTGGTTATCTTTGAGGGAATTACTTATGTTTTTTTTATAGCTAATTAATGCCATTTATGTGTGTAAAATTAGGAGCTCACTTGTGTAAAAATCGGGTCAAAATCTATTAAGTTTAAAGTTTGAAAAGTTGAAATTTCTGGAACATTTTCTCTTGATTTTTTGGACAAATTTTAGATCCAATTTTCTAATTAATTGTTGGTGTGTGAAGTATCCATTTAAAGGCCCTCTATTGATGTTTAATTAGTAAAAAATATCAACTCAATTAAGCCTAGGAATCTTGCAAAAATCGGAGCTCAATTTGGGTATGTGAGCTGCTGTTTCTTGTTGAATTTTTCCTCTGTTGTAGCTGTTATAATCCGATTTTTGCAAGGATATTTGGAGTGGTTGTGGTTGTGGTGTTTATTTGAGCTGAAATTCTCCTCATTTATTTTTGGTTACATGTGGAGTATTGTGGTTGGATTGTAGGTCAATTTCATTTGGAGTTTAGGGCTCGAATTTGGATCAAGTTGGGCAAGAAAATATGGAACTCTGCAGTTGGAAATTTACTTGTTGCTATCATGAATTTCAATTCCAAGTTGCAGTTGTTTTCCTCTTCCATTGGTCTGTAATTCTTGTAAATTAATTGTGGGTTATAGTGTAGCTTTTGGGTTGGTTGGGATGTCTTTTTCAATTGAATTTGTGTGCCAAATTCGGAGCAAAGTTGGATGAAAATTGATCTTGCTGCAGCCGAGAACTCCTCTGTTGCTGCTGTCCTCTGTTTCCAAGCTTGTAATTGAGTTGAATATACTGCAACATGGAGATGAAGTTTGCAGCTGAGGATTCAATTTGTGGCCTTCGTGATTTTTCTTTCCGTGTGAAGAAAGGAGTTACAGCGCATGGATGGAAAATTCTGCTCATGGGTGTTGCGCGTGGAATTCATCTTGTGCCGTGATTTCCCCTGTCCACGTTCCAGCGTTATTTAGAAGGGTATGGAATATGATCAATAATTCTTTCCCTACTGTACTTGAAGGCTAATATGTGTTTGCATTACGTGTGACTTTTTCAGGATAGATGCCTGGCACTTTTCTTCTTTTTTCCTTCCACGATAACAATTCCGCTAGATGATGGGATTAAAACAGTAGAAATCGACTCCTCTGTTTCCACGGTTCTTTCTTCTTCTTCCAGCAATTTGCATTTTGTTTCGTTTTCACTTTTTATTTATTTATTTATTTGCTTATTATTTGAATAATAACTAATTAAAATCATTTAACCACTATTAATTTTATAAACGTATTTTTATAACCGTTGTGTATAAGTTTTATCGAAATAGAGTTTTCCTATGTTACTACAATACTCTAAGTTGTTTATATGTACAAATTTTTAGTTTCAAGTTTACACAATTAATCATTTTTAGTATTTTAACTTATGTGATTAAATTTTTCAAGTTCAATAAATCAAATTAGGAACTAAGTTTTAATGAATTTAGAATTCCTAACAAATATAACAACGGGTTTGAAATTTTTTTTTAGATCTAGATTAATAATTATTGCTCGATATTAGTACCTATTATGTATTTATAATCTTAGTATTTCCTCTTTAAATTATTGTTTTATATCGATAAGCTCTATTAATAAACTGTATCTTATCGGTTTTGAAATTTAGAGCTACTTCTAATTATATCTCGAATTATCAGTTCAAGATACGAAATCTCGTTTTTTGTATCTATTAGGGTCAAGAGGAATTTTTATTCGGGTTTTTCAAGCTACAAATGAGTTTATTACAATTCATAGATCTATTTTAAGATTTTTGTTGAATCATATATTTTGGTATTAGTTTCACATTTACCAATTTGATCATTTGCTAGTTATGAAAATTATTAAAGGTTACGTTGATAATTCAGGATTTTAATTTCTAAAATTGTAAATCTCTTAATTAGAATATTAGTGTGATTTAAATATTTATTTAAGATTTAGATTCTTAGATATCAATCTATTTTTGATCTTGTCGTATCCTTTGTAATTCTAGTAATTTATCTTTAGTCTATATTTTTATAACTTGTAGGTTCTAAAAATTAATCGTCTATTATTGTAATTTAAAAGTTATAATTTCTTGTTGGACCATTGATCGTTTTACCAAATATTATATTTTACTGAATAGGATTATTTATACTATTTGTTAATAACAACATATTTTTGTCTAGTGCTACTAATATTAATAGAACAATAATAGCTTGAACACTATTATCTCATTATTTAACAATGTATGATTTATTTCCTAAGTATTGAACTTAAAGAATTCAGTAATTTATATTAACGATTGATTTATCGTCGTTTTATAAATTATTTGATATCATATTTGTTACAGTTTTGTATTTCGAAATATTTTTATTGGTAACGATTCTAATCTTTCTAGTTGTAATCAATTTCATTCACACTCCAACATTTTTAAACCGAGAAAAATTTTTAGAGTGTTTTTTACTACTTGTTCCAATTATTTAATATAATTATATATTACATTTTTAGTATTTGTTAAAATTACTTACGTAAAATTAGGGGGATTACAGTTTTAGGGTTAGGGTTTTGTGGAAAAATGGGAAATCAGGTGAAAAAGAAGTGTAGACATGATGTTTACTTGTGTCACATCCAATTAGGTATATAATTAGATAATTTAAAATATGAGATGTATAACTGCAAAAATATGTAAAGTAAAGATGTGTACCACTACATTATCCCATTATATTTTTATCTTTGTTGGTCCCGAAATGATAACCAAGAAGGGGGGGGGTGATTGGTTATAATAAAAATTTTGACCTAATTTTCACACACTTGGTTATACTAATAAAATGGCTTTTGATCTTTATAAAATAAATAAATTTGATAAAAAAACTTCTTCAAAATTATAAACCAAAATTATCCTATATGAATAATCTCACAATATTTAAACTATAGTTTGAAAACTTTCTTCTCGGAACCTTCTGACAACTCTCTGACTCAAGAACAATAAGAACAACACTCTCTGATTAACTTCTGACTGACGATCAAATGCAATAAAACAAATTAAAATTACACGAATCAAAGAGAGATGAGTAAGAGAGAAATGTAAAACGAATTATAGAGGTTCCGCCTTGAGCGTCAATCCTCTCTTCCAGCTCCAAGCCAGGGTCACCGGTAATCCAAACCGGTTTTGTTCCACTAATCCAATAAATAAGAATAGTTACAAGAAGTTCACAATTCACTCAGCTTGATTCTCTCAACAACCAATCTACTGAGCCTACTTGCAACTCACAATCACTAAAATAATTTATCAAAATCTAAGGAGAATAAAGTAAAGATCCTCGACGGTTTTTGAACAATACGAAAGAACAATGAAAATAATGACAGTAATTTCGCTCTTGAATGCTTTTGAATTCTCGTTATTTTTTGCTCTACTTTCTGCTCTCTATTTCTTTAAGCTGTTCGTATATATTTGTTCTTCTCAACACTTGAAAACAATCTGCTGCTTTCCAGATTAACTTGTTTTCCAGATTTTTTGCAAAAATGAAGATTTGTTCCTGATATGTCGAGTACAATATCTCTTCAAGTCTATCCTCATATGGACTTGAATTTTGAATCGTCTGATAAGCTTCCTCGAGAGTGAGATAACTTCAAATCTCTACAATCTTGCATGAATATCTCAAACAACCAAATTCAAACATTCCTCTTGTTGATCAGGTCTTGAATCTGTTCAATGTATCACGCCTGGGATATTTATTTTTCTGTTCCATGAAATTCTGACTTCGGACAAGCTCCTGAAATCTTGTATTGTATTATAAAAAAATATCCGAACATTACTTGCATAATTTTATCCCAAATTAATTTTCAAATTACTTAAACTTTCTCATCTTATTTTAATTAGAAAATAATAAAATACCCTGTGGATTATGAACCAACTTTTGTGGAACAGATTAGATATATTTCCCAAATATATTTAATCATTGGAGCTAGGTCTTCATCATATCAAATATTTTGTTTTTCTTCATATCGTATCTTCTGACATTCCTTCTGCCTTTCATCTGTGTACTTGTCTTAAACTAACGTTCCTTCTGCCTAAGCTTCTGACTTATCATTTTTCCTTTGTTCATAATAGATGTTCTTCTGCCTAAGCTTCTGATTATCATAAATATTTGAATCCTCTTGAATAAACTTTCTGGATAACTTTCTGATAAAACATACTCAAAATAATCGTTATTTCATTAATTTTTGTTATCATCAAAATCCTTGATTGAGAGAAACCAACATTCTCTCCCTTTTTGATGATAACAAAACCCATATATAAACAAAATAAATAAAAATTACACATTCATACATATTCACCCAGACATTCATACATATTCATCCAGAAATTTTTAACACATTCTCATTTCATCCAAAGATCGAAAAGATTGAAAAAGCAAGTGTCCTAAATTTTATATCCAAAAGAGTTATCCAAAAGAGCCAACAGATATATTATAATTATCTAGTGATTTTGTTTATCTGTCTCCCCCTTTTTGTTAACATCAAAGAAATCAGCATTAAATAAATAAATGCTCCCCCTAAGAATATGCCAAAAGTAAACATTCATGCGTTTGAAAAATAAAATGTTCAGAGTCTGAAAGATCAAAATACAGACATATTCAAGGAGTTCTGAAAACTAAAAATGCAAATTAGTTTTTCTTTAATTGCCTAGTTATTACTGTCTTGCGAGCTGGTTGTTTTTTCCTTTGAGGGAAAGTCTTTGGAGGAGGAACAGATGATTGAGGTTGAGATTGAGTGGGCTGATCAGGTTTTTGAGTTTTGTTTAAAGTGAGAATATCCTCAGCAACCTTATGAAGAGCTTCCAAATCTTCAGAGGGAACTGGCTCGATATGTTCAACAGCAGCAGCTTTGATCCCTTCATCACGTGGAGCCTGCACTTCTTCTTCTGGTTGTGGATTCAAAGCTTCAGAGGGTAGAATTTGAGAAGACAGCTGTGGGTCACTGGTAGTGGGAGGAACAGCTGGATCAATGTTCTCAGGAGGTAGATCATCCATGACAATCTCTGGATGTGAGTCCTGTTGTGGATCAAGATGCTGGGACTCGTCTTTTTGCTGCAAATCAATAGTTTGAAGAATAGATTTTGTTAAACTGTTCTTCAAATCATTGATTTTCTTATCAATGAGACCTAATAAAGTAGATTGAAGGCCTGATCTTGAAGTTTCTCCTGGAGGTGGAGGAACAACATCCTCTGAGTCACTCTCTGACTCACTTTCATCAATCCTAGTTTCACCTTCCCTAATCTCAAACTTTCCACCAGTGCGAACACGATATGATTTCTTTTTCTTGCCTTTCATCTTCTCTTTCCCAGTATTTTTAGAAGATAAATTCTTCTCTCTATCTTTTGCAATATCTTCTGCCTCACTTTCTGCCCCACTCTCTGAATCTAGAAGCAGCAGTTCTCCTTCGCCAAGGATTTTATCTTTTCCCAATCAAATCGAAATTTACTAAACTTAGAATGTCTATACGAAGCACCATCTTTGGAAAACCACAGTTTTTGAGATACAAGAATCCCCATTTTCTTCAAATTTGTTTCTCCAAATTTCTTTAAAAACCGACTGTAGGTGTAAATTTGGGGACAAGGTAACATTCTTGTATTTAAAAAATTTCATTAAAACATTCCCATTAGGGTTTGTTTCTTCGTGTTCTCCAATATGTGTTCAAAATCATGGTGGGTATATCTATTTCTAAGTTCTTTTTCATTGCCAAAACAATCATAGCTTCCTCGATTGAAATGGTTGTTGTACTACCATTCTTTGGCAAAATACAATCTACAACAGCTTTATGTAACAACCGAATAAGTAATTCAAAATCAGTTGAAAAGATATCCTTCTCTTTAAAACTACCAACCCCGTCATTCAATTCTTGAAATATTGCATTCCTAGAAAGAGTCATATTTTTCTGTCATCTTTCATGTCCTTCATCTCAAAGCAGTGTAGAAGATCTTTCCTTGTGATCTTAATGACTTTGCCTCCCGCTCTAGATTTTAAAGACAAATCCTCTAACTGAGACAAGTTTTCATAAAATTCCTTTATGGCCCTTTCATCAACTACGTCAAGAACATGACATATGTTCTTGCATCCAATCCTATTCAGCCAATGATTCCAATAAAAACCATTGTTCGAAAGAATTTGAATCGATGTAAGAACATTCTCTTACCTTTTTGGACAACCGTGAAGAAGATATCAAGGATTTCTTTCCCCTTTTTCTTTTGGCTGGGGTTTGCACTCGTTCTTCTTGAGACACTGTATGCTCTGAGTCATCTTCTGACTCAAGCATGGGGCCTTCAGATTGTCGTTCCTCAGCCTGATGAGGATCCACATTTGTTTGCTTTTCAGTTTGTGATTCATCGTTTCTTTCCTTTGAACGAGATTCCGTAGAGTTCCATCTTTAGTTTGTGGTTTCTACATGATTTTCTGAGATGGACTGTGTTTCTTCAATGTTATTTCCTCTGTAATTTTCTTGGATTTGAAACCTTCGACAGGAGAGTGAGGATTTTCTTGCCATTGTTTAGGGTTTCGATTTGAGAGGGTTGAGTATGTCAGAGAGAAAGATTTGTTTTTGAGAGGGAAAAGAAGGTGTAGTGTGGGATACGAAGAGGCTCAATAAAAGGTGCCGCCCATCATGAAATTATTTCCCTTTTTTTTAATTAAAAAAAATCGTTTGTAACATTATCATTATTTTGTAAAATAATTTAAAAAGGAAAACACATTCCAACCTCATTTCTGAGAAATTCAAATCTGATTTTATCCAACGGTTTTGTAAAAATATCAGCATATTGATTTTCAGTTGAGACAAACTCAATACATATGTTGCCATTTTGTACATGATCTCTAATAAAATGATGTCTAATTTCTATATGCTTAGATCTAGAATGATGCACAGGATTTTTTGTTAAGTTGATTGCACTTGTATTATCACACTTTATTGAAATATTTTTATAATGCAAACCAAAATCTTGTAGTTGTTGTTTTATCCAAAGAATTTGTGCACAACAATTTCCATTGAGACATATTCAGCTTCTGCTGTAGATAAAGCAACTGAATTTTGTTTCTTGGAAGACCAAGAAATTAATTTATTTCCTAAAAATTGACAAGTTCCAGAAGTGCTTTTTCTATCAACCTTACATCCTGCATAATCAGCATCTGAATATCCTATTAATTCAAAATTTTCATTTTTAGGATACCAAATTCCTAATTTTGCAGTACCTGCAATATACTTAAAAATTCTTTTCACAGCTTTTAAATGAGTTTCAGTAGGACTACTTTGAAATCTTGCACAGATACACACAGAGAACAATATATCTGGCCTAGATGCAGTCAAATACAACAAAGAACCAATTAAGCTTCTATAAAGTTTTTCATTAATTTTCTTACCTTTAGAATCAGCATCTAACCTTATAGATGAACTCATTGGTGTAGCAGCTTCTTTTGAGTTCTCAAATCCAAACTTTTTCAGAATTTGTTTGGTATATTTCTCTTGATGAATGAAGATTCCATCCTTTGTTTGTTGATTTGTAATCCCAAAAAGAAATTTAATTCTCCCATCATGGACATCTCAAATTCAGCCTGCATAAGCTTTGCAAATTCTTGACAATACTTTTCATTAGTAGATCCAAAAATTATGTCATCAACATATATTTGCACAACAATTATATCATCATTGTAATATTTCAAAAATAAAGTTGTGTCAATAGCACCTCTTTGATATCCACTAGTTATGAGATATTCACTAAGTCTCTCATACCATGCTCTTGGTGCTTGTTTTAAACCATACAAAGCTTTCCTTAACTTGAAAACATGATCAGGTTTAAGATGATCTTCAAATCCGGGTGGTTGTTCAACATATACTTCTCTTTAATATAACCATTCAAAAATGCACTCTTTACATCCATTTGATATAATTTGAAATCTTTATAACAAGCATAAGCAAGTAATAATCTTATTGCTTCTAATCTAGCTACTGGTGCAAAAGTTTCATCATAGTCTATTCCTTCTTCTTGAGAATATCCTTTAGCTACAAGTCTTGCTTTATTTCTAACAATTTTACCATTTTCATCAATTTATTTTTATATACCCATTTAGTTCCTATAATTGATTTATCTTCAGGCCTAGGGACTAAATTCCAAACATTATTTCTTTGAAATTGATTTAATTCCTCATGCATAGCATTTATCCAATTTTCATCATTCAATGCTTCATCTATGTTACTTGGTTCTATTTCAGATATCAAAGCAAAATGATTTTCAAGTTCTTGTAATTCAGATCTAGTTCTAGTTCCACAATCAATATCACCAATAATTAAACTTGATGGATGTGAAGATTTATATCTCCAACCCTTTGAACTTTCAGGAGTATTAAAATTTAATTTTTGCTTACCTTCTGTCTTACCTTCTGTCTACCTTCTGTCCTACCTTCTGTCTGACTGTCGGTCTGACTTCTTGCCTTACTTTCTGTCTTAGCAGATTTTTGTTGATTTGTAGACTCATGTATATCAGCTGTATCAACCTTCTTCTCATTTACATCATTATTATTTTAATACTAATAACATCATCATCATCAACATCATCTTTTACGTCAATAAATCTCACATTTATAGATTCTTCAACTATTTTTGTTGTTTTGTTAAACACACGATATGCTTTACTATGTTGTGAATATCCAAGAAAAATTGCTTCATCTGATCTTTCATCAAATTTTCCAAGGTTATGTAAATTCTTTTTCACATAACAAGTACAACCAAACACATGAAAATATGAAACGGATGGTTTTCTACCACGAAATAATTCATAAGATGTTTTTGTAGTATGAGATCTAATATATACTCTATTCATAATATAGCATGCAGTTGCTACTGCTTCAGCCCAAAAATGTTTAGCTATATTACTTTCATTTAACATAGAACGTGTCATTTCTTGAATAGTTCTATTCTTTCTTTCAACTACCCATTTTGTTGAGGTGTATATGGAGCAGAAAAATTATGTTGTATTCCATGTTCTTCACAAAATGATATAAATGATGCATTATCAAATTCTGTACCATGATCAGTTCTTAAAGAAATAATAGAAAAACCTTTTTCATTTTGTATTTGTTTAGCAAATCTTTGAAAAGTCTCAAAAGTTTCTGATTTATACTTTAAAAAGAATACCCATGTATATCTTGAAAAATCATCCACTATTACAAGACCAAATTTGCTTCCTCCTAGACTCAATGTTCTAGTAGGTCCAAATAAGTCAAGATGTAAAAGTTCAAGTGGTCTTTTAGTTGTCATCATATTTATACTTTTGTGTGACATTGAAACCATTTTGTTCTTTAAACAAGTTGAACATTTAACATCATGCCTTATATTGATTTTAGGTAATCCAACAACAATATCCTTTTTAGATAATTTTTCCAAATGATTGAAATTTACATGTCCTAATTTTTTGTGCCATACATAAATGCTATCATTCATAGTCAAAAAGCAACATTCAACATTCATATCAGATGGAGTAATTAAGTATACATTTCTTTTTCTATATCCTTCAAATATTTTTATTCCATCAGAATTATATGCAAAACATTTGTTTTTCTCAAAATTCATTTGATATCCTTTGTCACATAGTTGACTTATACTTAATAGATTGTGTTTTAATCCTTTAACTAATGAAACATTTTCAATCATGTATGGGGGATAACCAATTGTACCTGTTCCAACGATTTTACCACGGCTATCATCACCAAATCTTACATACCCTTTTTCTTTCCAAACTATGCTAGTGAACAAGGAAGGATCTCCTGTCATATGCCTGAACATCCACTGTCCAAGTACCATGTTCCTTTTATTTTTGCTCCTTGTTCCTGCAATCAAAATAAAGGCGATTAAACCTTCTTAGGAACCCAAACAAACTTGGGTCCTTGATAAGTCAAGCTCGTTTTATCTTGCTTCTTAACTTGATATGAACTGAGCTTGTTTCTTTTATAGAAACAATATTTTTCAATATGACCTACTTTATTACAAAATGAACATGCATATGGTTGTTGATGATACCTTTGATTTCCTCTTTTATAATTATAATGTGTCGGATAATCATTATAAGCATACCTGTACCTTCTGGTGTACCTTCTGCTTGGATAGCTTGGTTGAACATACCTTCTGATGTTCCTTCTGCTGGTACTGTTCTTGCTTTTTCGTTACGGACAGCCACTTGATTATTCGTTGATTTGTTTTCTTTCAAAAAATCGTCTTTTTCATATTATTTGAGGAATTTCCAGATTCATATCCTAATCCATGTTTAATAAAAGGTGGTCTTTGACTTCCAATTAACATATTCAATTTCTTATCACTTTCATTAAATTTGTTGAACGTGTTCTTTATCGATTGAGATAGATCTTCAACCCTTCCTTTTAATTCTTAATTTCGGTTTTCAAAACTTCATTTTCTTTCTTGATACCATCAGTTTTGACAAACAACTTCTCATTATCAGTTTTCAAAATATCATTTTCATCAATAAGAAGTTTATTAGTTTGACGCAAAACATCCTTTTCGTTCTTAAGAGCTTTATTTTCTACTTCTAATTTTGTAATTTTTACATCTGCCTTTTTAATGCTCTAAGTAACTTTTTCATTTCAGAATAAATATCATTTTCATTTATATCTTCATCGGAATCAGAATGTACCTCAGATGCAGCCATGAAACACAAATTTGCTTCTTCTTCATTGTCACTTGTATCTTCTGATTCACCTTCTGATTCATCAAGGTCACTCCATGTCGCCATCATAGCACGACTTTTCTTCTTGAATTTCTTCATTTTCTTTTTTAACACAGGACATTCGTACTTAATGTGACCAGGTTGTTTGCATTCGTAACACACGAGTTCCTTCTTTTCTTTCTTTTCTTCCTTTTCTTTGTAATTCTTTCCTGCACTTGACTTGTTAGTTTTATTGAAATTATTATATTTCTTACCTTTGAAGAACTTGCTCAATCTTCTTGCAAGCATGCCAATGTTTTCCTCCATGTTGTCATCATCGGAATCAGTTTCATCATTTGTGATTTTCCTTGCTTTGAAAGCTATTGCTCTTGAACTTCCTTCGGCTTCTTCAGTTGTGTTAATGTGTGATTCATAAGCTAATAGTTTCTCCCTTAGTTGACTAAGAGTTAACTTGTTCAGATCTTGGGCTTCTTCAATTGCTGTCTTTTTAGCATCCCATGACTTTGGCAATATTCTGAGCATCTTCCTGACTAAATCAGAATCATCCATTTTCTTTCCAAGAGAAGTCAGTTCATTAGTTATAGCAGTAAAACGATTAAAGCTTCTCTTATTTTCTCTTCAGGTTTGATCTTAAATAACTCATATTGTTGCAACAAAGAATTAATCTTTGTTTCCTTAATAGTATTAGTTCCTTCATAAGTGTTGGATAGTGTATCCCAAATTTCTTTTGCATTTTCACAAGAAGAAATTAAATAGAATTCAGAAGGAGCTATAGTAGTGAGTAAGAGATTCTTAGCCTTATTGTTTTTCTCAATGTGCTTCAATTGTTCATCCGTAAAACTGCCATCATCATTCATAACCACTTGTGTGTCTCCAAAGGAAATCACCTGCCAAGATGCATAATCATTAGCCTTTATGTAGGTAGACATACGCATTTTCCAATAGAGATAATTTGTTCCATCAAAATATGGAGCTCGATTGATAGCAATGTTATTATCAGCCATTTGAAAAGATCACTCAAAAATAGATGAGAACCGCTCTGATACCAATTGTTGGTCCCGAAATGATAACCAAGAGGGGGGGTGAATTGGTTATAATAAAAATTTTGACCAAATTTTCACACACTTGGTTATACTAATAAAATGGCTTTTGATCTTTATAAAATAAATGAATTTGATGAAAAACTTCAAAATAATAAACCAAAATTATCCTATATGAATAATCTCACGAATATTTAAACTATAGTTTGAAAACTTTCTTCTCGGAACCTTCTGACCAACTCTCTGACTCAAGAACAATAAGAACAACACTCTCTGATTAACCTTCTGACTGACGATCAAATGCAATAAAACAAATTAAAATTACACGAATTAAAGAGAGATGAGTAAGAGAGAAATGCAAAACGAATTATAGAGGTTCCGCCTTGAGCGTCAATCTCCTCTCTCTAGCTCCAAGCCAGGGTCACCGGTAATCCACACCGGTTTGTTCCACTAATCCAATAAATAAGAATAGTTACAAGAAGTTCACAATTCACTCAGCTTGATTCTCTCAACAACCAATCTACTGAGCCTACTTGCAACTCACAATCACTAAAATAATTTATCAAAATCTGAGGAGAATAAAGTAAAGGTCCTCGACGGTTTTTGAACAATACGAAGAACAATGAAAATAATGACAGTAATTTCGCTCTTGAATGCTTTTGAATTCTCGTTATTTTTGCTCTACGTTCTGCCCTCTATTTTTTAAGTTGTTCGTATATATTTGTTCTTCTCAACACTTGAAAACAATCTGCTGCGTTCCAGATTAACTTGTTTTCCAGATTTCTCGCAAAAATGAAGATTTGTTCCTGATATGTCGAGTACAATATCTCTTCAAGTCTATCCTCATCTGGATTTGAATTTTGAATCGTCTGATAAGCTTCCTCGAGAGTGAGATAACTTCAAATCTCTACAATCTTGCATGAATATCTCAAACAACAAATTCAAACATTCCTCTTGTTGATCACGTCTTGAATCTGTTCAATGTATCACGCCTGGGATATTTATTTTTCTGTTCATGAATTTCTGACTTCGGACAAGCTCCTGAAATCTTGTATATGTATTATAAAAAAATATCCGAACATTACTTGCATAATCTTATCCCAAATTAATTTTCAAATTACTTAAACTTTCTCATCTTATTTTAATTAGAAAATAATAAAATACCCTGTGGATTATGAACCAACTTTTGTGGAACAGATTAGATATATTTCCCAAATATATTTAATCATTGGAGCTAGGTCTTCATCATATCAAATATTTTGTTTTTCTTCATATCGTATCTTCTGACATTCCTTCTGCCTTTCATCTGTGTACTTGTTCATAACTAACGTTCCTTCTGCCTAAGCTTCTGACTTATCATTTTTCCTTTGTTCATAATAGATGTTCCTTCTGCCTAAGCTTCTGACTTATCATAAATATTTGAATCCTCTTGAATAAACTTTCTGGATAACTTTCTGATAAAACATACTCAAAATAATCGTTATTTCATTAATTTTTGTTATCATCAAAATCCTTGATTGAGAGAAACCAAAATTCTCTCCCTTTTTGATGATAACAAAACCATATATAAACAAAATAAATAAAAATTACACATTCATACATATTCACCCCAGACATTCATACATATTCATCCAGAAATTTTTAACACATTCTCATTTCATCCAAAGATCGAAAAGATTGAAAAAGCAAGTGTCCTAAATTTTATATCCAAAAGAGTTATCCAAAAGAGCCAACAGATATATTATAATTATCTAGTGATTTTGTTTATCTGTCTCCCCTTTTGTTAACATCAAAGAAATCAGCATTAAATAAATAAATGCTCCCCTAAGAATATGCCAAAAGTAAACATTCATGCGTTTGAAAAATAAATGTTCAGAGTCTGAAAGATCAAAACTAGACATATTCAAGGAGTTCTGAAAACTAAAAATGCAAATTAGTTTTTCTTTAATTGCCTATATTTACTGTTTTGCGAGCTGGTTGTTTTTTCCTTTGAGGGAAAGTCTTTGAGGAGGAACAGATGATTGAGGTGAGATTGAGTGGCTGATCAGGTTTTTGAGTTTTGTTTAAAGTGAGAATATCCTCAGCAACCTTATGAAGAGCTTCCAAATTCTTCAGAGGGAACTGGCTCGATATGTTCAACAGCAGCAGCTTTGATCCCTTCATCACGTGGAGCCTGCACTTCTTCTTCTGGTTGTGGATTCAAAGCTTCAGAGGGTGGAATTTGAGAAGACAGCTGTGGGTCACTGGTAGTGGGAGGAACAGCTGGATCAAAGTTCTCAGGAGGTAGATCATCCATGACAATCCTCTGGATGTGAGTCCTGTTGTGGATCAAGATGCTGGGACTCGTCTTTTTGCTGCAAATCAATAGTTTGAAGAATAGATTTTGTTAAACTGTTCTTCAAATCATTGATTTTCTTATCAATGAGACCTAATAAAGCAGATTGGAGGCCTGATCTTGAAGTTTCTCCTGGAGGTGGAGAACAACATCCTCTGAGTCACTCTCTGACTCACTTTCATCAATCCTAGTTTCACCTTCCCTAATCTCAAACTTTCCACCAGTGCGAACACGATATGATTTCTTTTTCTTGCCTTTCATCTTCTCTTTTCCAGTATTTTTAGAAGATAAATTCTTCTCTCTATCTTCTGCAATATCCTCTGCCTCACTTTCTGCCCCACTCTCTGAATCTAGAAGCAGTTCACCTTCAGCCAAGGATTTTATCTTTTCCCAATCAAATCGAAATTTACTAAACTTAGAATGTCTATACCAAGCACCATCTTTGGAAAACCACAGTTTTTGAGATACAAGAATCCCCATTTTCTTCAAATTTGTTTCTCCAAATTTCTTTAAACCGACTGTAGGTGTAAAATTTGGGGACAAGGTAACATTCTTGTATTTAAAAAATTTCATTAAAACATTCCCATAGGGTTTGTTTCTTCGTGTTCTCCATATGTGTTTCAAAATCATGGTGGGTATATCTATTTCTAAGTTCTTTTTCATTGCCAAAACAATCATAGCTTCCTCGATTGAAATGGTTGTTGTACTACCATTCTTTGGCAAAATACAATCTACAACAGCTTTATGTAACAACCGAATAAGTAATTCAAAATCAGTTGAAAAGATATCCTTCTCTTTAAAACTACCAACCCCATCATTCAATTCTTGAAATATTGCATTCCTAGACAGAGTCAATATTTTTCTATCATCTTTCATGTCCTTCATCTCAAAGCAGTGTAGAAGATCTTTCTTGTGATCTTAATGACTTTGCCTCCCGCTCTAGATTTTAAAGACAAATCCTCTAACTGAGACAAGTTTTCATAAAATTCCTTTATGACCCTTTCATCAACTACGTCAAGAACATGACATATGTTCTTGCATCCAATCCTATTCAGCCAATGATTCCAATAAAAACCATTGTTCGAAAAGAATTTGAAATCGATGTAAGAACATTCTCTTACCTTTTTGGACAACCGTGAAGAAGAATCAAGGATTTCTTTCCCCTTTTTCTTTTGGCTGGGGTTTGCACTCGTTCTTCTTGAGACACGGTATGCTCTGAGTCATCTTCTGACTCAAGCATGGGGCCTTCAGATTGTCGTTCCTCAGCCTGTTGAGGATCCACATTTGTTTGCTTTTCAGTTTGTGATTCATCGTTTCTTTCCTTTGAACGAGATTCCCGTAGAGTTCCATCTTTAGTTGTGGTTTCTACATGATTTTCTGAGATGGACTGAGTTTCTTCAATGTCTATTTCCTCTGTAATTTTCTTGGATTTGAAACCCTTCGACAGGAGACGTGAGGATTTTCTTGCCATTGTTTAGGGTTTCGATTTGAGAGGGTTGAGTATGTCAGAGAGAAAGATTTGTTTTTGAGAGGGAAAAGAAGGTAGTGTGGGATACGAAGAGGCTCAAAAGGTGCCGCCCATCATTAAATTATTTCCCTTTTTTTAATTAAAAAAAAACGTTTGTAACATTATCATTATTTTGTAAAATAATTTAAAAAGGAAAACACATTCCAACCTCATTTCTGAGAAATTCAAATCTGATTTTATCCAACGGTTTTGTAAAAATATCAGCATATTGATTTTCAGTTGAGACAAACTCAATACATATGTTGCCATTTTGTACATGATCTCTAATAAAATGATGTCTAATTTCTATATGCTTAGATCTAGAATGATGCACAGGATTTTTGTTAAGTGTTATGCACTTGTATTATCACACTTTATTGAAATATTTTTAAATGCAAACCAAAATCTTGTAGTTGTTGTTTTATCCAAAGAATTTGTGCACACAATTCCAATTGAGACATATTCAGCTTCTGCTTTAGATAAAGCAACTGAATTTTGTTTCTTGGAAGACCAAGAAATTAATTTATTTCCCAAAAATTGACAAGTTCCAGAAGTGCTTTTTCTATCAACCTTACATCCTGCATAATCAGCATCTGAATATCCTATTAATTCAAAAAATTCATTTTTAGGATACCAAATTCCTAATTTTGCAGTTCCTGCAATATACTTAAAAGTTCTTTTCACAGCTTTTAAATGAGTTTTAGTAGGACTACTTTGAAATCTTGCACAGATACACACAGAGAACAATATATCTGGCCTAGATGCAGTCAAATACAACAAAGAACCAATTAAGCTTCTATAAAGTTTTTCATTAATTTTCTTACCTTTAGAATCAGCATCTAACCTTATAGATGAACTCATTGGTGTAGCAGCTTCTTTTGAGTTCTCAAATCCAAACTTTTTCAGAATTTGTTTGGTATATTTCTCTTGATGAATGAAGATTCCATCCTTTGTTTGCTTGATTTGTAATCCCAAAAAGAAATTTAATTCTCCCATCATGGACATCTCAAATTCAGCCTGCATAAGCTTTGCAAATTCTTGACAATACTTTTCATTAGTAGATCCAAAAATTATGTCATCAACATATATTTGCACAACAATTATATCATCATTGTAATATTTCAAAAATAAAGTTGTGTCAATAGCACCTCTTTGATATCCACTAGTTATGAGATATTCACTAAGTCTCTCATACCATGCTCTTGGTGCTTGTTTTAAACCATACAAAGCTTTCCTTAACTTGAAAACATGATCAGGTTTAAGATGATCTTCAAATCCGGGTGGTTGTTCAACATATACTTCTCTTTAATATAACCATTCAAAAATGCACTCTTTACATCCATTTGATATAATTTGAAATCTTTATAACAAGCATAAGCAAGTAATAATCTTATTGCTTCTAATCTAGCTACTGGTGCAAAAGTTTCATCATAGTCTATTCCTTCTTCTTGAGAATATCCTTTAGCTACAAGTCTTGCTTTATTTCTAACAATTTTACCATTTTCATCCAATTTATTTTTATATACCCATTTAGTTCCTATAATTGATTTATCTTCAGGCCTAGGGACTAAATTCCAAACATTATTTCTTTGAAATTGATTTAATTCCTCATGCATAGCATTTATCCAATTTTCATCATTCAATGCTTCATCTATGTTACTTGGTTCTATTTCAGATATCAAAGCAAAATGATTTTCAAGTTCTTGTAATTCAGATCTAGTTCTAGTTCCACAATCAATATCACCAATAATTAAACTTGATGGATGTGAAGATTTATATCTCCAACCCTTTGAACTTTCAGGAGTATTAAAATTTAATTTTTGCTTACCTTCTGTCTTACCTTCTGTTTTACCTTCTGTCCTACCTTCTGTCTGACTGTCGTTCTGACTTTTTGCCTTACTTTCTGTCTTAGCAGATTTTTGTTGATTTGCAGACTCATGTATATCAGCTGTATCAACCTTCTTCTCATTTACATCATTAGTTTTATTCTTAATACTAATAACATCATCATCATCAACATCATCTTTTACGTCAATAAATCTCACATTTATAGATTCTTCAACTATTTTTGTTGTTTTGTTAAACACACGATATGCTTTACTATGTTGTGAATATCCAAGAAAAATTGCTTCATCTGATCTTTCATCAAATTTTCCAAGGTTATGTAAATTCTTTTTCACATAACAAGTACAACCAAACACATGAAAATATGAAACGGATGGTTTTCTACCACGAAATAATTCATAAGATGTTTTTGTAGTATGAGATCTAATATATACTCTATTCATAATATAGCATGCAGTTGCTACTGCTTCAGCCCAAAAATGTTTAGCTATATTACTTTCATTTAACATAGAACGTGTCATTTCTTGAATAGTTCTATTCTTTCTTTCAACTACTCCATTTTGTTGAGGTGTATATGGAGCAGAAAAATTATGTTGTATTCCATGTTCTTCACAAAATGATATAAATGATGCATTATCAAATTCTGTACCATGATCAGTTCTTAAAGAAATAATAGAAAAACCTTTTTCATTTTGTATTTGTTTAGCAAATCTTTGAAAAGTCTCAAAAGTTTCTGATTTATACTTTAAAAAGAATACCCATGTATATCTTGAAAAATCATCCACTATTACAAGACCAAATTTGCTTCCTCCTAGACTCAATGTTCTAGTAGGTCCAAATAAGTCAAGATGTAAAAGTTCAAGTGGTCTTTTAGTTGTCATCATATTTATACTTTTGTGTGACATTGAAACCATTTTGTTCTTTAAACAAGTTGAACATTTAACATCATGCCTTATATTGATTTTAGGTAATCCAACAACAATATCCTTTTTAGATAATTTTTCCAAATGATTGAAATTTACATGTCCTAATTTTTTGTGCCATACATAAATGCTATCATTCATAGTCAAAAAGCAACATTCAACATTCATATCAGATGGAGTAATTAAGTATACATTTCTTTTTCTATATCCTTCAAATATTTTTATTCCATCAGAATTATATGCAAAACATTTGTTTTTCTCAAAATTCATTTGATATCCTTTGTCACATAGTTGACTTATACTTAATAGATTGTGTTTTAATCCTTTAACTAATGAAACATTTTCAATCATGTATGGGGGATAACCAATTGTACCTGTTCCAACGATTTTACCACGGCTATCATCACCAAATCTTACATACCCTTTTTCTTTCCAAACTATGCTAGTGAACAAGGAAGGATCTCCTGTCATATGACCTGAACATCCACTGTCCAAGTACCATGTTCCTTTTATTTTTGCTCCTTGTTCCTGCAATAAAAAATAAAGGCGATTAAACCTTCTTAGGAACCCAAACAAACTTGGGTCCTTGATAAGTCAAGCTCGTTTTATCTTGCTTCTTAACTTGATATGAACTGAGCTTGTTTCTTTTATAGAAACAATATTTTTCAATATGACCTACTTTATTACAAAATGAACATGCATATGGTTGTTGATGATACCTTTGATTTCCTCTTTTATAATTATAATGTGTCGGATAATCATTATAAGCATACCTGTACCTTCTGGTGTACCTTCTGCTTGGATAGCTTGGTTGAACATACCTTCTGATGTTCCTTCTGCTGGTACTGTTCTTGCTTTTCTCGTTACGGACAGCCACTTGATTATTCGTTGATTTGTTTTCTTTCACAAAAATCGTCTTTTTCATATTATTTGAGGAATTTCCAGATTCATATCCTAATCCATGTTTAATAAAAGGTGGTCTTTGACTTCCAATTAACATATTCAATTTCTTATCACTTTCATTAAATTTGTTGAACGTGTTCTTTATCGATTGAGATAGATCTTCAACCCTTCCTTTTAATTCTTAATTTCGGTTTTCAAAACTTCATTTTCTTTCTTGATACCATCAGTTTTGACAAACAACTTCTCATTATCAGTTTTCAAAATATCATTTTCATCAATAAGAAGTTTATTAGTTTGACGCAAAACATCCTTTTCGTTCTTAAGAGCTTTATTTTCTACTTCTAATTTTGTAATTTTTACATCTGCCTTTTTAATGCTCTAAGTAACTTTTTCATTTCAGAATAAATATCATTTTCATTTATATCTTCATCGGAATCAGAATGTACCTCAGATGCAGCCATGAAACACAAATTTGCTTCTTCTTCATTGTCACTTGTATCTTCTGATTCACCTTCTGATTCATCAAGGTCACTCCATGTCGCCATCATAGCACGACTTTTCTTCTTGAATTTCTTCATTTTCTTTTTTAACACAGGACATTCGTACTTAATGTGACCAGGTTGTTTGCATTCGTAACACACGAGTTCCTTCTTTTCTTTCTTTTCCTTTTCTTTGTAATTCTTTCCTGCACTTGACTTGTTAGTTTTATTGAAATTATTATATTTCTTACCTTTGAAGAACTTGCTCAATCTTCTTGCAAGCATGCCAATGTTTTCCTCCATGTTGTCATCATCGGAATCAGTTTCATCATTTGTGATTTTCCTTGCTTTGAAAGCTATTGCTCTTGAACTTCCTTCGGCTTCTTCAGTTGTGTTAATGTGTGATTCATAAGCTAATAGTTTCTCCCTTAGTTGACTAAGAGTTAACTTGTTCAGATCTTGGGCTTCTTCAATTGCTGTCTTTTTAGCATCCCATGACTTTGGCAATATTCTGAGCATCTTCCTGACTAAATCAGAATCATCCATTTTCTTTCCAAGAGAAGTCAGTTCATTAGTTATAGCAGTAAAACGATTAAAGCTTCTCTTATTTTCTCTTCAGGTTTGATCTTAAATAACTCATATTGTTGCAACAAAGAATTAATCTTTGTTTCCTTAATAGTATTAGTTCCTTCATAAGTGTTGGATAGTGTATCCCAAATTTCTTTTGCATTTTCACAAGAAGAAATTAAATAGAATTCAGAAGGAGCTATAGTAGTGAGTAAGAGATTCTTAGCCTTATTGTTTTTCTCAATGTGCTTCAATTGTTCATCCGTAAAACTGCCATCATCATTCATAACCACTTGTGTGTCTCCAAAGGAAATCACCTGCCAAGATGCATAATCATTAGCCTTTATGTAGGTAGACATACGCATTTTCCAATAGAGATAATTTGTTCCATCAAAATATGGAGCTCGATTGATAGCAATGTTATTATCAGCCATTTGAAAAGATCACTCAAAAATAGATGAGAACCGCTCTGATACCAATTGTTGGTCCCGAAATGATAACCAAGAGGGGGGGTGAATTGGTTATAATAAAAATTTTGACCAAATTTTCACACACTTGGTTATACTAATAAAATGGCTTTTGATCTTTATAAAATAAATGAATTTGATGAAAAACTTCTTTAAAATAATAAACCAAAATTATCCTATATGAATAATCTCACAAATTTAAACTATAGTTTGAAAACTTTCTTCTCGGAACCTTCTGACCAACTCTCTGACTCAAGAACAATAAGAACAACACTCTCTGATTAACCTTCTGACTGACGATCAAATGCAATAAAACAAATTAAAATTACACAATTAAAGAGAGATGAGTAAGAGAGAAATGCAAAACGAATTATAGAGGTTCCGCCTTGAGCGTCAATCCTCTCTTCCAGCTCCAAGCCAGGGTCACCGGTAATCCACACCGGTTTTGTTCCACTAATCCAATAAATAAGAATAGTTACAAGAAGTTCACAATTCACTCAGCTTGATTCTCTCAACAACCAATCTACTGAGCCTACTTGCAACTCACAATCACTAAAATAATTTATCAAAATCTGAGGAGAATAAAGTAAAGGTCCTCGACGGTTTTTGAACAATACGAAAGAACAATGAAAATAATGACAGTAATTTCGCTCTTGAATGCTTTTGAATTCTCGTTATTTTTTTACGTTCTGCCTCTATTTTTTAAGTTGTTCGTATATATTTGTTCTTCTCAACACTTGAAAACAATCTGCTGCGTTCCAGATTAACTTGTTTTCCAGATTTCTCGCAAAAATGAAGATTTGTTCCTGATATGTCGAGTACAATATCTCTTCAAGTCTATCCTCATCTGGATTTGAATTTTGAATCGTCTGATAAGCTTCCTCGAGAGTGAGATAACTTCAAATCTCTACAATCTTGCATGAATATCTCAAACAAACAAATTCAAACATTCCTCTTGTTGATCACGTCTTGAATCTGTTCAATGTATCACGCCTGGGATATTTATTTTTCTGTTCATGAATTTCTGACTTCGGACAAGCTCCTGAAATCTTGTATATGTATTATAAAAAATATCCGAACATTACTTGCATAATCTTATCCCAAATTAATTTTCAAATTACTTAAACTTTCTCATCTTATTTTAATTAGAAAATAATAAAATACCCTGTGGATTATGAACCAACTTTTGTGGAACAGATTAGATATATTTCCCAAATATATTTAATCATTGGAGCTAGGTCTTCATCATATCAAATATTTTGTTTTTCTTCATATCGTATCTTCTGACATTCCTTCTGCCTTTGATCTGTGTACTTGTTCATAACTAACGTTCCTTTTGCCTAAGCTTCTGACTTATCATTTTTCCTTTGTTCATAATAGATGTTCCTTCTGCCTAAGCTTCTGACTTATCATAAATATTTGAATCCTCTTGAATAAACTTTCTGGATAACTTTCTGATAAAACAAACTCAAAATAATCGTTATTTCATTAATTTTTGTTATCATCAAAATCCTTGATTGAGAGAAACCAACATAGTGATTTTGATCAAACAATATTCATAAATTGTTAGATTTAGGACAACCTTACATATAATGTGAATATGTTATATGTGGTTGGGGACTCGGTACTCTAAGACTCGGGATTTAGAGGGTCGGGTCTTTACATTAAGACTCCTTCTTCTATGGCTAGTTCAAACTCCAAGGTCAAGAGGACTAAGAAAACTAGCCTATCTGTTAAGGATGAACCTTTTAAGAGGCGTAAGATCAATTGTTGGAAGTGCAAGGAAAGTCATTATGTAAAACAGTGTCCACAGCTGAAGCACAAGTGTTACCTCTGTGGAGATCCCGAGCATAAGATTATGGACTGTCCAAGAAAGAAAACCCTAAAGTGCCCCACCTGCAAACAGCCGGGACACCGGGCGAGTAGATGCGCCCACGGGAATTAACAAGTGGATAGTTGTCCTTGATTGGAAGAAGCCAGTCTCCTAGAAGTATCAATAGATCTCTCGTGTTGAGCGTTAGGAGCAAATAACTTTTTGAAAAGAACAAAAATGTTTTGAAAATGTAAATCAATGTCGCGGTTTATCATGTAGTTCATGAATTAATTCCAATGTATGTTTTGCATCCTTTCTTTGAACTTTTGTAATGGAAGATTTACATCTTATCTAGATTTCATCTATTTCTTATCAAATATTATGAAGTTCTTATTATTGATTTTTTATTTCAGTAGAGTTCCAATATTTCATATATATGTTTCTATTTCCGATAAGTTTCTTTTAACGCCTTAAGACGTAATAAAAGATTTAGAATTTTCACCCGAGCTTAATAAAACTGTAGGAGACATACCCCACCACCACAAAAACCTGTCAGGACCCTAAGTCGAAAGGTTGGAACACTTCACTTGGATGATGACCCAAACAAGGAAGAAGACACGATATTGGATAAGATACAATGTTGGAAATGTAAGGGAAAGCATTACCCTATACGGTGTCCACGACTTCAATCCAAATGTTACCTTTATGGGACCCCAGTTGATAAGTGATATAATATCCTTATTTCTAAGATGATTTTAGGCTCATTTAATTATTTTTCTAAGTAAAAATCATCTAGAAATGGTCTTTAGTGCTTAATATTTCAATGTCAGGGTCTATACAAAGAAACAAATCAAATTCAACAATTTTGGAGTTGAAATAAAAGAAAGAAGAGCAAACAGCAAAGCAAACGGCCTCATTTGCTGAGGTGTTTGCTACAAGGATCTCCAGGACGTAGGCAGCAGCCGCAACAGGCAAGCAAACGGCCTCATTTTCTGGGGCGTTTGCTCTCATTCCATAAGCAGAAGGCATCACAGGCAAGCAAACAGCCCTGTTTGCTAGGGTGTTTGCTCCAGTTCCATGTACAGCAGCTGAAACAGGCGACTAAACGGGGCTGTTTGTGACCCCGTTTGCGACAAGTTTTCCTTGGCTCTGTTTTCTTTCCTTTTCTCTCTGTTTTTGAACCTTTATATATATAGTGTGAGGAGAGAGAAAGTTAGTTAGACTTTGAAATAGATATTTTTCCATACATCTTTTTCATCTTTTTCTCTGATTTTGGAAGAACTTCTTGACTGGGGAAACAAGCTACGACGATTCAAATAGAGATTAATTCGGATTTGTAGATCCAATACATCAGCTGAATTTCAATTTTACAGGTTGTAATCATGACTTCGACCTTCTCTATCATAATTCAATTGTTTCATATTATCTCGATGGAGGAGTAGGTCATAGATCTAGATCTAATTCGGATTTTAACTTCATTATGTGTTGAGAACATGAACTTAATGATTTTCTGTTGATATTCTTTTATTCTAATTGCATGTTCTTCCTCGTTTTTCTTCGACTTGTATATCCGGAATACAAGTTCTAATCTGATTTCATTTAAGTTGATTGAGAAATCGCTTTTATGAATAGATCTATGTAATTAGATGAGGTTTGATTGTGATCCTAGATATAGGTTGCAAGAATCTTCCGAAATCCTCTGTTTACTTGAGTTTATGTATGTCATGCGATTTTAGATTGTAATTAATTGAGGAGAGATCCTAGTTAATCGGTCTAAGACTAGATGAGTTGATACATCTGAGAGGATTATTAACTTGTATAAGAAACTCAACGGTAAAAGAAATCAATTAGGTTAAACTCTAGTTTTCTATGATTCATGTGATGAAGTTAAATGAAGAATAAGATCTGGATCGCTTAGTTATCAAACTTTCAAATCTTGTTTGTGTCTTAATGCTTGTGTTTCCGAATCTGTTTTAGTAGTGACTATTATCAAACAATCTTTCATCCAATTCTTCTTGCTAAATAGTGGAGTTATAGTGATTACTAGTACTTATTCTACCCCGTGGACGACCTCGATCTAACACTATATTACGATTCGATAGGTTCGCTGCCTATTGTCCTTCGTAGTATATAGAGAAAGAGCTTTACAAATTTTAAACTACGATTGGCAAGGATTTTTTTTAATAATCAAAGTTTTGGCGCCGTTGCCAACGGGGATAAGAATAATATTAGGAAAACTTTCAAATCTGCTAGTTTAGCCATTTGTTTTTTCTATTGAGACACTTGATTTTGCTGCAAGTGTGGTTCTCATTGGTCCTTAATTTCTTTTTCACAGTACATGACCAGGAGCCAAAGGAAAAAGCTAATTGCATTCACTTCAAATCCAGAAAAGCTTATTTCCAACCACCGGAAGAAGAACAAGGATTTAACTGACTCATCTTCTTCGACAGTAGCTATGGCTGATCCGGCTGCGGATAGAGGAAATGAATTTGAACAGGAGCATCAGCATGATAATTTCAATCTTCATCATGCACCAAGGACTAACTCAGATTTTGCTAGACCGGCATTGACAGGACAGCACTCTAGTATTGTTCGTCCTCGCATTGAGGCGAATAATTTTGAACTTAAGCCGGCTGTTATTCAGATGGTTCAACAAAATACTCAGTTTGATGGCCTTCCAGACGAAGATCCAAACATCCACATCCAAGCTTTTCTTGAGATTTGTGATACATTTAAGTTTAATGGAGTGAGTGACGATGCTATTCGTCTTCGTCTCTTTCCATTTTCATTGAGGGGAAAGGCAAAACATTGGTTGAACTCTTTGCCTAGGAACTCCATTACTACATGGCAGGAGCTTCTTAAAAAATTTATGGATAAGTTTTTCCCTCTTTCGAAGACAGCGAAGTTTAGGGCTGAAATTCAATCATATCGCCAAATGGATATGGAGACTTTATTTGAGACATGGGAGCGGTTTAAGGAATCTATGAGGAGATGTCCTCATCACGGTATTCCGGAATGGTTGCAAGTCCAAGTTTTTTATAATGGACTCAACTATCAAACACGTCAAATGATAGATGCCGCAGCTGGTGGTACTCTAAATCATAAGACCCCTGAAGAAAGCTTGCAGTTATTTGAGGACATGGCTATGAACAATTCTGAATGGTCACACACTAGGAGTCGCGATAAAAGGCCAGCAGGTATGTTGGAAGTAGATATGGCCACAACAATTATGTCTAAGGTGGAAGCTCTCTCAAAGAAGATTGATGGTATGTCAATTTCACAACAGCAACTTGCTTGTGTTGAACCAATGATTGGTGAGGAAACATTTTCTGAGCAGGTTGATTACTTGGGGAATTCCCCCCGGGCTCAAAATAATCCCTACAGCAACACCTATAACCCGGGATGGAGAAATCACCCAAATTTTTCTTGGAGTAATAATAATAATGTGCAGCGGGTTAATCCTAATCCCAATTCCAATCTTCCACCCGGTTTTCAAAAGCAACCAGCTCAAAGTTCTAGTTCTCAATTGGAAAATATGATCATGAAGTTCCTTAAAGATTCTGATGAAAGGCAAAAATCTTTGGATTTGATTTTAAAGAATCAAGAGACCACTTTGAGAAATCATGGAGCTTCAATTCATAATTTAGAAACTCAAGTGGGTCAACTAGCTAAAATGTTGTCTGAGAGGCAACCCGGTTTTCTTCCAAGTAACACTGAAATTAATCCAAGGGAGCATGTGAAAGCCATTACTCTTCGAAGTGGAAAGGAAGTAAAATCTGGAATTCAAGAAACAAAGGTTAAGGAGGAGATTAAACCAACTTCTGAATCAAATCTTTTGCAAAATGAAGGAAAACAAACTGACATTCCAGTTCAAAAGAAAACTATTGCAATTCCAGTTCCAGAATATAAATCTCCAATTCCATATCCTTCAAGGCTCAAACAAAATTCAGTTGATGCACATTATAGTAAATTTCTGGAGATCTTTAAGCAACTTCATATTAACCTTCCTTTGGTTGATGCTCTTTCTCAAATGCCTAGATATGCAAAGTTTCTCAAAGAGCTTCTTACGAACAAGCGGAAACTTGAAGAAATTTCCACTGTCACTTTGGGAGGAGAATGCTCAGCTGTGATCCAAAATAAACTTCCGAAGAAACTCAAAGATCCTGGGAGCTTTGTTATTCCTTGTCTTATTGGGAATCTAGCTGAGGAAAAAGCACTAGCTGATTTGGGAGCTAGTATCAATTTGATGCCATATCACATGTACAAGAAGTTAGGCTTGGGAGAACCAAAACCAACGAGGATGAGCCTCCAACTGGCAGACCGGTCGGTCAAATTCCCTAGAGGAGTCGTGGAGGATGTTCTTGTTAAGGTACAAGATTTTATTTTTCCTGTTGACTTCGTTATTCTTGATATAGAAGAGAATGTAGATATTCCTCTTATTTTAGGTAGACCTTTCTTGGCTACTGCTAGAGCTATAATTGATGTTGATGATGGCAAATTAGTGCTTAGAGTTGGCAATGAAGAGGTAGTTGTTAAGATGTCTGAAGTTTTAAAACAGGGATTTCATCAAGATGACACTTGTTTTGCCATTGATTATCTTGATTTGGCTGTTGTTGATTCTTTGCATGATTTGTTATGCTATGATTCTTTAGCTCTTTGTTTGATGAATGGAAAATCAGAAATGAATTTTGCTTCGCATTCAATTGCTCATGAACTTGATAGTCGTTCTGAATTTAAAGCAGATGGAAATTTTGAAAAAATTGAAGATTCTGTTCTTCGGATTTCAAAACCCTCTATAGAAGATCCACCGGAGCTTGAATTGAAACAATTGCCAGCTAATCTTGAGTATGCCTTTTTGGAGAAAGGATCTAAGCTTCCGGTAATTATTGCTTCGGATCTTAATCAAGAGCAAAAAGAGAAATTGTTGATGGTTCTTAGGAGACACAAAAAAGCAATTGCTTGGAAAATTGCAGACATAAAAGGAATTAGTCCTTCTTTTTGTACACACAAAATTCTCATGGAAGAGTGTATAAAACCAGTGGTTCAACCTCAACGGAGATTAAATCCAAATATGAGAGATGTGGTAAAAAAAGAAGTTGTTAAGTTGTTAGATGCTGGAATGATCTATCCCATATCTGATAGTTCTTGGGTGAGTCCGGTTCAAGTTGTTCCAAAGAAGGGAGGAATGACGGTTGTACCAAATGATAAGAATGAGCTCATCCCTATGAGAACAGTAACTGGTTGGAGAGTTTGCATTGATTATCGCAAATTAAATGATGCAACTCGAAAAGATCATTTTCCCCTTCCTTTCATTGATCAAATGTTGGAAAGGTTAGCTGGACATGTTTTTTATTGTTTTCTAGATGGAATGTCTGGATATTTTCAAATTCCAATTGCACCGGAAGACCAAGAAAAGACGACGTTTACATGTCCTTTTGGCACTTTTGCCTATCGTCGTATGCCTTTTGGTTTGTGCAATGCTCCAGCTACTTTCCAACGTTGTATGATGGCGATCTTTGAAGATATGGTTGGGGAAAGAATGGAAGTGTATATGGATGATTTCTCAGTTTTTGGGAATTCATTTGATGAATGTCTTTATCATTTGGAATTGGTTTTACAAAGATGTGAAGATACTAATTTAGTCCTCAACTGGGAAAAATGTCATTTTATGACTCAAGAGGGGATTGTTCTTGGGCATAAGATTTCAAAGAAAGGTATTGAAGTTGATAATGCAAAAATTGAAGTGATTTCAAAATTGCCACCACCTTCTTCGGTTAAGGCAATTAGAAGTTTCTTGGGCCATGCAGGATTTTATCGTCGTTTTATCAAGGATTTTTCAAAAATTGCACGGCCTATGACGAAACTTCTTGAGAAAGATGCACCTTTTGAATTCACTCAAGATTGTATTGATGCCTTTGAGACTCTTAAGCACAAGTTAGTCACTGCTCCTATTATGGTTGCACCGGATTGGAATCTTCCGTTTGAAATCATGTGTGATGCAAGTGATTCCGCTGTAGGTGCTGTGTTAGGTCAGAGGAAAGATAAATATTTTCAACCTATTCATTATGCAAGTAAGACTCTCAATTCCACTCAAGAAAATTATTCCACAACTGAAAAGGAGTTGCTTGCAGTTGTCTTTGCCTTTGACAAATTCCGTTCCTATCTTCTCCTATCCAAGGTCATTGTTTTTACGGATCACTCAGCTTTAAAATTTTTGTTTACAAAGCAAGATGCAAAACCAAGACTCATTAGATGGATTTTGCTTCTTCAAGAATTTGACCTTGAGATTAAGGATAAGAAAGGAGCTGAAAATTTGGCAGCGGATCATTTATCTAGGCTTGAGCATCCATTTTCAAAAGATTCATATGATGCTGATATTAATGAAAATTTTCCTGAGGAACAGTTGTTTGTTGTTTCCACAATCAAGGATTTAAACACACCTTGGTTTGCTGATATTGCAAACTATTTGGTGGCAAGAATTCTTCCTAAGGAGCTGAATTATCAACAAAAGAAGAAATTCTTTGCTGATTTGAAACATTACTTTTGGGAGGAACCATTTCTGTTCAGAATTTGTGCGGATCAAATGATTCGACGGTGTGTATCTCATGAGGAGGGCTGGAAGATTTTATTTCATTGTCACACTGGGCCAACAGGCGGACATCATGGTCCTAATCGAACAGCTCACAAGGTTTTAGAATCAGGATTTTATTGGCCTTCCTTGTTTAGAGATGCTCGAAGTTATGTAATTCAATGTGATAGATGTCAAAGATCTGGAAGTATCTCTAAAAGAGATGAAATGCCACAACATTATATCTTAGAGTGTGAAATTTTTGATGTTTGGGGTATTGATTTTATGGGGCCATTTCCCCCTTCATTTGGGAATAAATATATCCTAGTAGCTGTGGACTATGTTTCCAAATGGGTTGAAGCACAAGCTTTACCTACGAATGATGCTAGGATTGTGGTAAAATTTTTAAAGAAGTTGTTTTGTAGATTTGGAACTCCAAGGGCACTAATCAGTGATCGCGGAACACATTTTTGTAATGCTCAAATTGAGAAAATCTTAAATAGGTATGGAGTGACTCATAGGCTTGCAACTCCTTATCACCCACAAACAAGTGGGCAAGTTGAGTTGTCAAATCGAGAGCTGAAGCAGATCTTAGAAAAATCAGTTTCCACTCATAGGAGAGATTGGGCGGATAAATTGGATGAAGCACTTTGGGCTTATCGCACAGCTTACAAGACCGCTCTTGGATTTACTCCTTTTAGACTAGTATATGGGAAAGCATGTCATCTTCCTGTAGAGATTGAACATCAAGCTTATTGGGCTATTAGATCAGTAAATTTGGATTTAGCCAAAGCTGGGGAACAAAGAAAGATCCAACTCAATGAATTGGATGAATGGAGACTTGAGGCTTATGACAATGCACATATCTATAAGGAAAAAGCCAAGAAATTTCATGATTCAAGAATTAAGCAATCTAAACAGTTTAAGGAAGGTGACTTTGTTTTACTTTTCAACTCTAGATTCAAATTATTTCCAGGGAAGCTTCGATCTAGATGGTCTGGACCATTTCGAGTTAAACAAGTCTTTCCATATGGAACCGTTGAATTGGAGCATCCAGAGAAAGGAATTTTTAAAGTGAATGGTCAACGGTTAAAGCTTTATTTGGGAACTGATTTAGATCAAGTGAGGTGTGAAAAATCTTGGTTCCATTCACCAGAATTGTGATCAAATAAAGAGAAATTTTGTCGAGCTAACGACATTAAACAAAAGCGCTTCTTGGGAGGCAACCCAAGTTTAACTTCTAACATCTTTTGTTTGTTTTGTTTTTGTTTTTGTTTGTTGTTTGCAGAGTAAGAGTGAAATCAAGATTGAGTTTGTCTTCAAAGAAGAGAAGAATTATGATTCCTTGAACAAACCAACCAAACTGGGCCGTTTACCCCCCTGTTGCGCTCACTGGACGTATTTAGCATTCTTGGACAGAGCAAACGCTGATACAAACGGCCTCGTTTGTATTCCTATTTGCTTTTCGGCTTGCAATTTTTTTAGACAGTGCTCGTAACAGCCATCCAAACGAGGCCGTTTCCCTACCTGTTTGATCCATATTCAATTCCTTCATTGATCAGTGTTCGCAACGGGTAACAAACGGGGGCGTTTGGTGTCCTGTTTTGGTTTTGTTAATGATATTTGTTTTCACAGTGGTCGCAACGTGCATCCAAACGGGGGTGTTTCCTCTGTTTACTTCGTAAACATGAACCATTCAAGATCAGTAAGCCCAACGGGTCCACAAATAGGTGCGTTTCCCAGACCGTTTACTCCCAGGTATATCTTTTTCTCATTCTTTTCTTTTGTTTTGTTTCTCTCTTTCCATTAAACAAGGCCGTTCACCTCTCTTTCTCTCTCAATTTCCTCTTCCACCACGCACAATACGATCCACTCTTTTCGATTTCGATCATCCCCAGGTACGTCTCTGATCTTCCTCTTTTCTTTGCATGTCTTCCAAATTCGAGTTGGCTGTTCTTCTTGATAGGGTTTCTTCAATCTCTTGAATCTCATGTGTTTGGGATGTTTGGTGCTGATTTTCTTGGATTAATTTTGCTTATTCTTGGATTTTCATGTGATTGACCCATGTCCCCTGTTCTATTTCTCATATGTTGATCGAATTTGTTAGGGTCTGATTTATCATTTATAGGAATTGCGTTTGGGGCTTTCCTATTTCACTTTATTTGATTGTGTTTCATGTTCAATATTATTCATCTATACTCTATGCATGTAAGTTTCAAATGCAAAGACTCACGTTTTGAGATGATTACATTGAAGAGAATGATTTGGGCTTTCATGTTGTAAATCAATTTGAAGAACACTTTGCCTTAATACGAATGAGTTAAAGACTTGAAATTGTCCAACATTGTTTTGTACTGTCTTGATTCATAGTGATGTTTCCAGTTCTGCTATTACTTGGACTTGAGCTTCAATTTCGACATGATTAATCTGATGAATGCTCCATTTGTTGTGAAGTTCTTTGTTTACATTTTGAAATGGAGTTTTGCTTATCACAAATGAGTCTTGCTTTTGTATAATTCTTTTGTTTTCTTTGTCTTGTTTAAGATGGGCAAGAAAACAGTTGCACAAAAGAAGCGTCCTAGATCTTCGAGTGGATCCTCGAGCACTTTAAGACCACCACCATCGTTAACCGAAGAGCATCGACACCGTTTTAGAGACATGTTGAAAACTAAAATTTTCAAAACTAATGTTCTCTACAACTCAGTGTTAATGAGAGAATATGGATTGGAATTTGATTTTCAGAGATACTTCGCCGATCCAGCTTGGGCAAAATTGTTCTCTATCGAAGAGAAGACATATAAAGCGATCACTTTTGAAGTGCTTTCATCTTTTGAGATTGCATATCCATATCCGGTCAATGGGCTACGCAATGAGGTTTCTTTTTCTGCTTTTGGTCAATATTATCACATCCCTATGGTACAATTTTGTGTTTATTCAGGCCTATACACTGAGGATGAAGTCAAAAGTGATGATTTTCAAAACCTTCCAAACACATGGATCCAACAATCTGATATGGCTGATTTTTGGAAGACTATTTCTCCCAAGTGGCCTTATGATTCCTCTGCTTCACGAGGAACTCAATTGCGTGAGAATAGTGCACGTTTACTTCATTGGATGCTTGTTAGATCTCTCAATGGTAGAATTCATAGTACTAGTGTTGTGAGTCAACCTGATTATTTGCCATGTTTAGTATGATGACTAGTACTAGAATTAATGTAGCTATTCAATTAGCTTTTGCAATTCGCCACCAAACACAAAATTCCATTCATGGTATCTTCTGTGGAGCTTTTCTGACCAGAATTTTAAAGAATATGGGAATTTTTCCGAGCGAAGAGCCTGAGGACATTGCTTCTGCTTCTTATATGATGGCTGAAACTATTCTTCTTCAATGGCATTTTCCTAAAGCTGCTAATCTTCCCGATGATTCAGTTCCTCCACCTGCTGTCAATGAACCTAGTCAGCCTTTATCTGCTGCTCAACTCACTGAGGAAATTCAACACTTGAAGACACAACAGATCAAAATCCTTAAGAGACAGAAGAAACTTAAAACTCTGATTGTTTCTTGTTTTAAGTCTATTGCTGAAACTTTAAAATCATCTTTGCCAGATTGTGTTTATTCTTCCAGCAGTGAGGACGATCATGATCAGAGGCCAGTTTCCAACCCACATGTTCCTAGCACATCTGGCTTAGCTGCTGATGATGATCTTGATCGCGAAATTGATGATTATGCACCTGATGAAGCTAGGGGAGTTGAAGAAGCAGGCGATACAGAAATTTTGGAGCATGGATCTGACCATGATAATGCTGGCATCACTACTTCTGTGCTACATATGGATGACTGATTTTCATTTGCTTATTGTGCAAAGCTTCTACGTTTTTTTTTGTTTAGAACCATAAAACAAGAGAGACAAGATTAAGTCTGTACTTAATTGACACTCTTACTTTGCTGTTATGAGCTTTTCAATCTAACTCTGTTTTTCTTTTTCTTTCTTTTTTTGCTGTTGTTTTCCTTGTTTGAACTTGTTACAGGTTATCCTTAGCTGGAATTTTGATGCAGCCGCTCTAATCTTCAGGGCGGTATCTTTCCCTCTCCTTTTAATTTCTTCTTCTATCATTCTATTCTTTCCTCCTGTGCTCTATCATGACAAGACATTGAGGACAATGTCTAATATAAGTGTAGGGGAATTTTGGGAAGTTGATAATTGCTTTTAAGAAGGAGAAGAGAAATTAAGGGTGTTTTGTGTTGTTTTGTGCTGTGCTGATAGGTGTTTTGTGCTGATTTGCATTGAATGATATTTTGATCACAATTTTCAAATTTTCTCACCAACTCTTTGCAAGACAATTGAACTTTGAAATCATGATTTTAATTGTTTTCTGGAATCATTTTGTACTCTTACTTTACTTAATTTGAATTCTTGATACTTAGTCAAGGTTATAATATGGAATCTTAGTGAAGCAAGCTTACTTACTTTTTAATGATGGATTTTAGAGTTGGATTTAGATTTGGGGTCCCCAATAAAAAGTTAAGTGGTTTTAATTTCTAAGATTACTGGGATTATATCTTTTCATTGAGAATTTAGAGAGCTCTTTAATCTCTAGTGAAAGGGCAAATGAGATTTTTCTCTTAAAATTCTCTCCTCATATTAAAAAAAAAAAAAAAAAAAAAAAAAAAACCTGTTAAATATATATAGAAATAGATATAATTAGAGAAAGCCTTTACTCCGCTGACTCAGGTAAGTGGGTCAAGAGTATTAAAATCTGATTGTTAGGGTGGGTGAGAGTTCGTTGGGGTATTTTAAAACCCGGTCACTTGAGTGATGAACTCGGGATGTGCCGACTTTATGATCTCACTATGACAAGAAAGATAAAAAGGCAAATAAGGCTGAAAAGATGCGGGCAACACCCGTCCAGAGGAAATAAAAATAAAAATAAAAAAAATGGAGATAAAAACCTCCTCCTCTGAAGGCCAATTTAATAAAATCATATTAAAAAAAAAAAAAAAAAGAAGAGATAACTAGGGGAGATTTTGATGCAATATACTTTCATTCTAGATTCTTGTGCTTAGAAAGACGATTGATGGAATTATATACTCTTAAGTGAACAAATGAAGTGGACCAAGTCTCTTTTTACTTTGTTTGACCTCAGATTTAAATTTTACTTTGAAAGCTGTTATTAAAAGGTGAGGGTAAAGCTTGGTTTACTTTGATTAATTTTAAAAGATTGGCTAAAAGTATTTGGTTGATTCAATAATCCATAGTAGAGTGAGAGTTATTTTGAAAGAATGAAGATTTTGAATGAATTTGAATGATGGTTTTGAGCAGAAATGATGTTACAAGACATTCATATCTCGTTTCATGAATCATGATTGATGATCAGTTCAGTTGTTGTTTATTTCTCTTTAGTTTTTAATGAATTATCTTGCTTGAGGACAAGCAAAGAGTTAAGTGTAGGGGAATTTGATAAGTGATATAATATCCTTATTTCTAAGATGATTTTAGGCTCATTTAATTGTTTTTCTAAGTAAAAATCATCTAGAAATGGTCTTTAGTGCTTAATATTTCAATGTCAGGGTCTATACAAAGAAACAAATCAAATTCAACAATTTTGGAGTTGAAATAAAAGAAAGAAGAGCAAACAGCAAAGCAAACGGCCTCATTTGCTGAGGTGTTTGCTACAAGGATCTCCAGGACGTAGGCAGCAGCCGCAACAGGCAAGCAAACGGCCTCATTTTGGGGCGTTTGCTCTCATTCCATAAGCAGAAGGCATCACAGGCAAGCAAACAGCCCTGTTTGCTAGGGTGTTTGCTCCAGTTCCATGTACAGCAGCTGAAACAGGCGACTAAACGGGGCTGTTTGTGACCCCGTTTGCGACAAGTTTTCCTTGGCTCTGTTTTCTTTCCTTTTCTCTCTGTTTTTGAACCTTTATATATATAGTGTGAGGAGAGAGAAAGTTAGTTAGACTTTGAAATAGATATTTTTCCATACATCTTTTTCATCTTTTTCTCTGATTTTGGAAGAACTTCTTGACTGGGGAAACAAGCTACGACGATTCAAATAGAGATTAATTCGGATTTGTAGATCCAATACATCAGCTGAATTTCAATTTTATAGGTTGTAATCATGACTTCGACCTTCTCTATCATAATTCAATTGTTTCATATTATCTCGATGGAGGAGTAGGTCATAGATCTAGATCTAATTCGGATTTTAACTTCATTATGTGTTGAGAACATGAACTTAATGATTTTCTGTTGATATTCTTTTATTCTAATTGCATGTTCTTCCTCGTTTTTCTTCGACTTGTATATCCGGAATACAAGTTCTAATCTGATTTCATTTAAGTTGATTGAGAAATCGCTTTTATGAATAGATCTATGTAATTAGATGAGGTTTGATTGTGATCCTAGATATAGGTTGCAAGAATCTTCCGAAATCCTCTGTTTACTTGAGTTTATGTATGTCATGCGATTTTAGATTGTAATTAATTGAGGAGAGATCCTAGTTAATCGGTCTAAGACTAGATGAGTTGATACATCTGAGAGGATTATTAACTTGTATAAGAAACTCAACGGTAAAAGAAATCAATTAGGTTAAACTCTAGTTTTCTATGATTCATGTGATGAAGTTAAATGAAGAATAAGATCTGGATCGCTTAGTTATCAAACTTTCAAATCTTGTTTGTCTTAATGCTTGTGTTTCCGAATCTGTTTTAGTAGTGACTATTATCAAACAATCTTTCATCCAATTCTTCTTGCTAAATAGTGGAGTTATAGTGATTACTAGTACTTATTCTACCCCGTGGACGACCTCGATCTAACACTATATTACGATTCGATAGGTTCGCTGCCTATTGTCCTTCGTAGTATATAGAGAAAGAGCTTTACAAATTTTAAACTACGATTGGCAAGGATTTTTTTTAATAATCACCAGTCACAAAGTTGAGAAGTGTCCCAAAAAGACGACCAACGCATGCTTTCTTTGCTCAAAAATGGGACATTTGGCTAAAACATGCCCTGAACGGGATAACTTGCATGTTGATTCACCGGATCAACCATGGAAGAAGAGGAGGAGGAGATATAATAGGAATAGAAACAATAAAGGAAAAAGGAATCGAAGTTCTTCAAGAACATCTTCATTCGGAAATCTAGTCCACAACCCTCACACATATGTAGCTTATGAAGAAGCTAGTGATGAGGAGTTGGAATCCTTTGCAATGGAAGGAAGCGAGGATCAAAGATGCAACTCCGTATCAGGTTAGCGCTATACCCTTAGAATACCGCATATTCCTTCCTGTCAATAGAATCAAAGAGATAGATTGTTAGAAATACCCTTCGGATTAAATGGCTAGACTAAAAGTAAGAAAGCCCGAGACCATTAAAAGCTAGAATGAGCCAATGATGGAAACTAAAACAAAAACTCGATTAATTTAACGAATTCCAAAACAATCCTCATACAACTTCTTGTAAATAAAGAACCTTGAAAGATCAAATTTATGATGTTTTGTTTAGAATGCCACCCAGGAGAAGAAATGCTGAGGAAAATGAGGGTGAACATCAGGCTCACAATGAGAATTTACCACCTCCACCTGCAGGACAAGCACCAGTGGATGTAGCATAGCTTATGCAGGCGGTGAATGCCCTGTTAGGAGTGGTAGGTCTGCAGCAGCAGGATATGAGGAGGGACATGCAGATAGTCCAAGAAAATGCTGATGCTTGGAGGCAGGAGACACAAAGGCTGAATGGCAATGGGGGTAATGGAGCTCGACATCCAGATGTGCTGAGCCTTAACAAGTTTGTGGATTTAGTGCACATGTTTGAGCCAGCGCCGGGAAAACCATTGGAAGCTCAGGTGTGGATAGAGGAAGTGGAGAAAACATTTGCAGCATTGGACATTCCTGAGAATAAGAAGGTGGTGTATGCATCATATTTGCTGTTTGGTAGGGCAAATAACTGGTGGGCGAATACTAAGAGGCACATGCCAGGGATGATTACATGGCAGATGTTTCACCAGGCTTTCTTTAGAGAATACTTCCCCGACAGCATTAAGCAAAAGATGTTGCAAGATTATTATACGCTGCAGCAGGGAAAGCTTTCAGTTGAAGAATGAGGCCGAGTTACACAGATTGATGAGGTTTCTACCTGATGCCCTGAAATAAAGTGAGGAAGCAAAAGTTAGTCGATTCATCACTGGATTGGAACCGGAGATACAGTACCAAGTGAACTTAATGGATCTGAGCAGTTATGCAGCAGTTGTGAATAAGGCTAAGATGATTGAGCAGGGCTTGAGCAGAATCAAGAGCTGGGAACCACCGAGGAATCAAGTATATCAGGGAAAGAGATCAGCTGTCAGTGTTGTTAACCAGGATAAGAGAAAGAGACCATTTGTACAGCAGTACAGATCTGTAGGGCAGAATTCTGATAAGAGATGCCCTAGATGCCTTGGGCCACACGATTTAAGAGACTGCAAGTGGACAGAGAATGCGTGTTTTCATGTGGAAAGTTGGGACATAAGAGTAATGTTTGCATAGAGAAGACAGTTCCACAGGTTTTCTGTTTTAAATGTAGTCAGAGAGGACATAGAGTAGTGGACTGCAAAGGGGGACAGTTGGGCAGAGTTTCCTTTGGACAGAGCCAGCGAGCACTAGCTAAGATTTATACTCTTCAGAAGAATGAGACAGCTTCTATAGACACTGTTGCAAGTATGTTATCTATATTATAGCATAGTGCCTATATTTTATTTGATACTGGTGCTAGCTTCTCACATATCTGAATCTTTTGTGAGTACATGCGGTTTATGTGTAGAGATCATGTCTGATGTGGTATTTGTTAGTACTCCTTTAGGTTCTAGATCTGTTTTGGATAGAGTTTGTAGATCTGTAGATATTATGATAGAAAGTAGACATCTACCTACTGATTTGATTGTGATTGATATGGTGGATTTTGATGTTATTCTGGGAGTAGACTGGCTAGCAAAATATCATGCTGCTATAGATTACCATCATTTAGTGATAGAGTTTGATTTACCTAATGGAGATCGGTTTTGAGTATAAGTTACTGGCACAAAGACCCCCAGTGCTACCAACTTATGAGTTATGGGGTAAATCGATTTTGGCATCAATGATAAAGGAAGATAAACAGATAGTGGAAGTGATATATATACCAGTTGTGAACAAGTACCCAGAAGTTTTTCCAGATGATCTACCTGGATTACCACCTATGAGGGAAGTGGAGTTTGGAATAGATTTGGTGTCAGGAACTACACCGATATCAAAAGCACCTTGTAAGCCCCGGAAAATTTCAGTAAATAATTTTAAGATGAACTTCGAAAATAAACCCTAAAAATTACTCCAAATTAAAACCGAATTTTGACAAGTCCTAAACCATGAATGAATCCAAAAAATTTCTTAATCATGAGAAAATGAAAATCCTCGAAAATAAAATAAGAACTCAGTGGTCTTCAAATTCAAAACCACTACGTACAAAAAATTCCATATTTAAACTCCGACTTATAAAAACTAGTAATATAAAGCCCAAAAAAAAATTACTAAAAAGTAAATAACGATTGACTTTCGAAAATATAACTCAATTCAAGAATCCCGAAAATATTAAGAGATATTAAATACTCACAAAAATAAAATTTAAAATAAATTTGTCAAATTAAATATGTTGTATAAACATAAATATCAGTTTCCGAATTGGCAAAGATCTAAACCGGAAAATCACCCAGAAACCCTAAGCGAAATACAATAGCTTAAGTCCGGCAATTTAACACCCCGCCCTAGAGGCCAAGATGTAGTTAAATATGTAGAATAGCTCATAATAATATGAGTTTGTTTAAAAATATCAGATTGGTAAATTTTTGACCTATTTCGAACTCGTTCGGATACAGACTTCGAAAAGCGTGTCCCGAGCTCGAGATATCAAAAATATACCAATAGTACCGTTAGACTCATAATTTCATAAGATTTCCAAATATATCAGTTATATAATTTTTCGGGTTATAAAAGTTACAGTTATAACCTTTTTATCGTATTTCCATTATTACCGGTAATTGATTAGTCTTTTGCACTATTCATTTTTATTTTATTACAAAATTTTATTATTCTTATAAAGTCTTATATTTTTAGATAAATATTTTATATGTTATAGAAAATTTTGTTTTTCTAGAATTTAGTTCGTTTCGGGTCATTACGGGATCAGATTCTGTTTAAGACCCGATACTAAAAATAAATAAATTAATTTAATAATTGAAAAATATTTTAAAAATATTTTTATTTTCATAAAATAGTTTTTTAGAATTTTTCGGGTTATAAAAATATCATTTATAGCCCATATTCGCGTATTTTGATCATACCGGTAACATATTTGTTAAATTACTAAAATAATTCAAATAATTATTTAATTTTAAATATGAAATATCTGCTACAAATATTTAGAATAATTTTTTTAATTTTATTTTATTTTAATTTATTTTATTAATAAAGTACTTTTACAACCCATACCTTCAAGTACACCTTACACATATCACTTCCTTTTCACTTCAATCTTTCTACACATTAACCCACACTTCATGGCAGATTTTGACCCTCTTTATGGCTACCATTGTCCTTTATTTACTCATATTTTGACTAAATTAATTATTTTCTACTCCTTAAGAAAGTTATATTACACATTTATTACACAATTCAAATTCAAGTCAAATTTCATCAATTTTCTCTTTCTCTCACTCCCCATTTCCACGTGCAGCAGCCCTCCCTTGGCTGCCTTGTTTTATTTTTTTTTCTCTTCTTTCATTAATTAAAACATTCATTTTCTCTCTCTCCTTCATTTACTCACTTTCCCTCTTTCATTCTTTAACCTTTTCTCTCTCTTTTTCCTCTCTTTTCTTCTTCTTCTTGTTCTTGTTTCCTCAAGAACACAAGTTGCCCCCACTTCTAAAAATGGCTTCCACACTTCATTTTTAAAGATTTTCTAAGAAAATCTTCATCCCAAAGCTCCATAGGTGATATAGATAAAGTGTAATGAAGGTTTCATGCATCAAATGAACTTCCATAAGCTTAAAAGCTTAGGATGATGATGCCAAAAATGAAATCTTTCTCTTCTCCATTTTTATTACCTTGTATTACAATTATTTTCTTGTTTGAAGTTGATATATATGGTAGATCTAACTTTTTATAGCTTTGATTTTTGTTTATGCCATAGATCTTGCTATTTAAGTTATTATTCTTGTTATTAATTATGATTTATGCATATATTTCTTATTCCCATGTGTTCATGCTTTCAAAACTAGTTTAGAAGACTAGATCTAGTTGTTTTAGGTTCATACATGCATTAGACTTATGTTTTATGTTCATGAACAACTTGTAATAGCATGATGATGGTAGGAAAGTTGTAAGAAACTCAAGATCTATTTTATTTTCAACAAAAACAACTTTTGAAAATTCGGATGAAAATGGAACCATTATTAGAAAAGCGGTTTTTCAACTTCAAAATGTGATTTTTCATTTAAAATGAAGGGCTTAGGGTATAGACAACATAAATGAATGATTTTGATAAGTGAAGTTTAGATCTATGAGTTTATAGATCATTACCATGGGTTTTCTTTTAGATTTATGTTCATATTATGTGTGGATCTTAGATTTGAACTTAGACAAAAATAATGAAATTCGTATTTTGGCAAGACCCATATTAAAAACCACTTTCCAAGTGTCAAAGTGTAATTTTTTCTTAAGAAAATGAAGGCTTAATATATGTATATCAACAAGACTTCTTTTTTACAAGAATCAAAAGTGATTTTCAAAATAAAAATTCTATTTTGGGATTTTGGCCAAGGCCTATTTTAAAAACATGTTTACCAACTCAAAAATGAAGTTTTTATTTAAGAAATGAGAGGCTCTTAGGATAGGATATGTAAGGAATGGATTTTCATGAGCTTAGATAGATTTTATCAAAAGATATAACCAAAAATGAATTTTGTAAATTCGGATTCCAACCAAGACCAATTTTTAGAACCCATGTATACTCAAAACTCATGTTCTATGTGAAAAATGAAGTATATAGGTAATAGATATTATTAAGCAATGATTTTTACAAGTTAGAATGAGTTTAGGCATGAGTAAGGTGTTAAACAAGTAATGGAATTAAAATAAAAAATTTTGAGTTAGTGATCAATTGTCAAATTCGTAATTTGAGATGATGCATAAGTAACCACTTAGTATTTGAGCTCAAATTGCAAGTTTTATGTGTCAAATGAAGTCCTTAGACAATAGATGTAGTAAAGCTTCAAATTTTAATGCATTAAACAAGTTTTTCCCAAAGGAATCATGCAAAAAGTGGATTTTCTAAAATTCGGATTTTTGAGTAAATCTTATTGGAAAACATATTTGCAAAGTGTAAAATGCAAATTTTTGTGTAAGAATGAAGTACTTAGTAGTTATTATGTCCTTAGTAGTTTATATATGGTTGAGCCTTAAATTTCTAAGTATCAAATGATTTTTAGTTAAAGGAATCACTCAAAAACTAATTTTTGTAAAATTCGGATTTTGGAATCAACCCCACTTGAAAACATGTTTACAAAGTGCAAAATGGAAATTTTTATGTAGAAATGAAAGTCATAAGTAATAGATATAATGAATGTAAGCCCCTAGATTTTTCGATAACATTAGCAAACCCTAAGAACCGGAAGTTGAAACGAAACCCTAAAATTAACCTAGTTCTATGTTTAATCCAGTGAATCTAGATCCGGCACTCCCGTGTTCTTAAACCCTAGAAAACGAAATTGAAATAATTGTGGTGGAAAACGGTTCGTAATAACATAGGGAAGCCTAAAAATATCAGATTCGAATTTTTCTAGTGTCCTTCGGATCCGATCGGGATCAGTTTTCGAAAACGTGCCCCGGAGTAGGATAGCAAAAATATTCCGACAACACCAAAAGATTCGTAAAAATATAAGGTTTTCAAAAATATCAGTTTTAGAATTTTTCGGTATCTAAAAATAACAGATATAGGCCTTTACGCGTATTTTCTTTACTACCGGTATTTTAATTGTCTAGTCTATATTCATATTTTTCTACTATTCATTACTATTCACCTATCTCTACTTTTCTTACACTCTATTCTTACACTCTACCATACCTATATCCTACAATTTACCTTCCCCATACAACTTTAATCACATCACACTTTATACATTATTCTTTTTATTACAAACAACAAAATTAATCAATTTTTCTCTTCTCCCCAAGCTCTTGCCGTCCACTCTCTCTCTCCTCTTCTTCAAATTGTTTTCTTTCAATTTATTTTATTAATCTAATTTCCACTCCAAAAATCTATAAATATCCCCTTCCTCTTCCATTCTTTCACAACAAAAAGTTCATACTAAAACTCTCTCAAAATCACTCCACAAAATTCCTCTCCCAACATCTCTCTCAAGTTCTCTCTTTTCTTTAGGAAATCCATTCCCACATAATACTACAACCCACTCTTTTCTTCTTCAACCAACACATAAACTTTAGGTAAAAGTTTTTCATATTCTCTCATCATGTTCATATAACTTAACATGAGTTTAGTGTATGTTTCTTAGGCTCATTGAGTTAAAGAAGCAACAATTTATTCATGTTTTGTTTTTGTTCATGTTTTTATTTTCTTTATGTTACTATTATGTTGATATTGTTATTATTTGTATTATCCATATATATATATATATGTTTATTTAGAGCATATAAGCTCACTTGTTATTTATTTATTTCAAGTCTTGCAATTTATTTAATTTCAAGTTGTTCTTAAGACTAGTCTCTCTAGTCTTAGACTTGTCCATATCAAGTCAAAATAATTTTATTTCCTTGCTTTTCTTTTCTTTTAAGGACTAGTCTATTCTTAGTCCCGGGATTCCTTGATGAAGCTAAGGTTCCCAATACTTGACTTTACCTTTATGCTCTTATTTATTTTATTTATGTTGTTTTTGTATTTTTCATGGTTACATATTCTCATTCATACATGAATATGTTGTTATTGTCTCAATCATAATAGGAATGAGTTTTCTCCAAAAATAAGAATAAGAACTCTTCATAAAAATAAATTTTGTCACATAAGAAGTTATTTTCCTTAAAGATTTGAAATTCATCTTAAAACAAATATTCTTCTAAAGTTAGATAAGCTAGCTCAAGTTTTAGTAATAATATATGGTTTTCACCAAGAAATACATAAAGTAAAGTTATTCTCTTTTCAAATAAATAAGAAAGTTTCTTTAGACTTAAACAAAGGATTTCTTAGATTCAATTGTCAAATTTTCCCACCTACACTAAAGTCTAAAATAAGTTTTTCCAAAATTTACTTATAAGATGATTTCTTTTAAAAGTGGATATAACCATGAAGTATTTAGAAAAGAGTATGTTTTTCAAAACATTAGAAATAAGGAAATAGAAATTTGAAAGAGATTAAATCCACTTTTATTTAAGAAATGGAGTTAAAAGGAGGAGATATTACTTTTAGTAAAATAAGAAATTTCAAAACTAATTTCTTTACAAAAATTAAGCTTATCTCACTTTCAAAGCATATTGTATTACTAGATATTGTTGAGACAACACTACTAAATTCATGCATATGGTTTGAGCGTATATACGTATTCAAGGGGTTTTTCAACCATACAATATATCTATACTTTTGTACAAAAGCCCTTGAATGAATAAAGGTTTGAAAACTCTAGTTTTGAAGTTTGGAAAATTCGTACCAAATCTGTACGTTACTATTCCGAGACCTAAATAACTTCTTTTGTAAATATAACCTTAGAAATAGATAGATCTTTTCGAGTAAGTAGAAATCGGTATATAATATGCGAAATTCCGAGTTAAAATGAGCAAGTTATGGCTATTTTAAATTGGAATTTCCATTCCATACGATTTTACAAATTCTTTAAGATAGAAGTATAGAACTTGAATAGATCTTGGATGAAATACTCATGACGGGTATTTCTTTTGTTTAGGTGTCGAGGATCACGACCTTGTCTTCCCCGAGGATTACTTCGACTCCTAGAGCGCTATGGACGAGTGAGTTTCCTTTACGCTTATGTATTCGCGCATGTGCTTGTAGAATAGAGCACTAGATGTAGGAAAAGATAAAAATTGATATGCATGTGGGATATTATGGGAATTATGTATGTGATTCATTGTGTGCGAACAATGAACGATAAGTATATCGGACCTGATTTGTGATTGATATAAGTGTTTCCATGTATGTATTGTTATGTGTGCAAATATTGTTTGACCCTTTAAATGATTTAATGCCATATTGAAATCCCCATATAATAAATTACTCATGCATATCACTTAGAATATCATTTCGAAGTTTTGCTACTACTCCTCAGCGTGGGACCGGAAAGGTAAGCTGCCTAGCTACATCTTGAGGGTTAGGACGTACGGGGAATACGGCCTCAAGGTGTAGCCGAGCCGGATCGATCGCTTTGGGCATGGAAGGCCCGGGGACTAGTAGTACGGTTCGTTGGAACCCCAAGACGCGCGCAAATTTGAGGAGGTTGTTCGGGACCCAGTTCAAAGCATTCCCTAACCACCGATGGAGGGGTAAATCCATCAAACATACGAAACCGGATAGTCGTATGTATTGTTTGATCATATGGTTGTTGCATTCATATGCTTGATTAATAAACTTGTTTGATTGTTCTTATGAGTACTATTGCGTAAGGAATATCTCACTAAGCTAGTCATGCTTATACTCCTATAGACTTTTGATATTGCAGGATTATTTGCACCCGAGACCACCTTGATTTCCCGGGTAGAATCCTTATTTTGAGAAGCTTTTGGAGGAACTCTATTTTTAAGTTGTAGAGTAGATTTCTTCTAAAATCTTCTAGCTTTAGTTATGTTATATTAGAACCATGTTATTTTGAATTATCGGGGAATGCCCCTTAGAAGTTGTAAGACTTTTATTTCAATGAATATATTAAGTGTTATTTTGCATGTTCCGCTGCCAATGTCTTAAAATGCATTACTCCACCGGTCTCCCTTCGTTGTGAATGTACGCCTTGTACCGATATGGAAGCTTTCGAGTGACTGAGGGAGTCATTCTTAAGTTTTAATATTGCGTACGGCGGGCTGTCACGTTTAGGGTACCCGCTGGGGCGTGACAATGAAGACTCAATTTTAACAAAAATAATTATATTTTCTTAAGTAATAAATTCAAAACAAATGGAAATGATCAAAGTTAGAAAACTAGATTTTTCATAAGTAGTTATTATTATGGTCTTGCAAGATAAAAAGTTATAAAATTTCCTTTTAGAAAAAATCATCAAGATCATGTATACATTAAACTCATCTCATGTCATTCATGTTAGGAAATCATTCATATTGCATGTATAGCTAATCTATATAGTAGAAACATTATAAACATTTACAAAACTATTTTTCGAAATCGGAAACCGTTACTGATCAGATCTGATCCCTCTGTTCAGAGACCTAAATGTTTTCAAAACTTAAAAATAATATTAGAAATAGATAGATATTTCGAAGTAGATAGAAACGATATATAATTTGCGGGATTCCGAGTTAAAACGACCAAGTTATGACCGTTTTAAGTTGGAATTCCCGCTTAGGACGAGAATTGCGAATTTGATAGTTTGTATGAGATAGCTTGGACTAGTTAAGTGATGAAATACTTATTAGGGTATTTCTTCCTTTTTAGGTGACCCTGATATCAACAATTCCCTACCACCAGATTACTTGTACTAGAAGACCGGTGATCCAATGGCCGAGTGAGTATTACTTCCGATTTCATTTATTGTATGTGATTGTAATAATAGTTGCACTAGATATTTGGTAAAGATAAAATGGATATGCATGATGGGGACGAATGGGAACTATGTCTGCTTGTTGTTGATATGACAAATGGAATGTAAGAATATCGAAGCTGAGTGATTAACTATTGCTTGTATAGATGAATTAGAATCGATTGTCTGCGATTATTGACTGATCACTTAAAAGAATTGGTATAATAGATTATTCGGAATTGAAGATGAAATTGAACTCATTCATACACGATGGGGATGGAGCATTAGCATTTGTTGGTTTATCGTTGTACCTTAAACGATTTTATAGTTTATAGTTGTCTGTAAGCTGAAACTGTCTTGGTCGTACCGCAGGATTCGTTAATCTGCTAACCCGGGATGGAGGGCGTAAGTCCATCCACATATGATTTCTGGTAGGTCATATGTTTGTTGAATTCACGTGTCTGATGCATATCACTTGTCTGACTAATCACTTGATTGTATGATGTGTTATAAATGTAATCCTGGAAGTTTTTACTCACTAAGTTAGCGTAGCTTATACCCCAATAGTTGTTTAAATGAACAGGTTATCTCAAAAATGCTAAGTGAGGACTGAGATGGTTGAAGTCGAGAATGACTTCAAGATTCCGGCAAGACATAAGAATGTTTGAAGTTATTAGCTAGGTTTTATTAGTTGCCTTGTAATAGTTTATGTAATAGAATCTTTTGATGAATTGTAATTAAAGTTTAATGAGTTGTATTTTGAAGGATAGTGAATTGAATTTCCTTCACATTGTTACTCAAGTTATATCAACATGAAATGTATCATTTCAATGTGTCTCCTCTATGTGTTAGACGCCTTGTACATAGTATGGAAGCCTTCGCATGACTGAGGTGGTCATTCTTAGGCTTTAATATTGTGTACGGCGGACTGCCACGTTTATGGTACCCTTCGGGGCGTGACACACCTTATAGGATGTGTAACATAAAGATAAATATTTTATAAAGAAGGGAAAGTTTGTCATTTGTTATAAAATAAGAGGGTTCTATGGTCAACCCTGATAAATGAGATATTATTATCAACCCTCACATTGATGATGGTGAACAAGTCTTCAAAAATAATAAATCTTCAATAAATTATGATAAAGGGCAAAAGTTGTCATATATTGAAAAATAAGAGGATTTTATGGTCCATCCTTATAAGTTTTATTTATGTGTATTATATGGCAGGCATATAATACATGAGGTGTCTTTTCGTTTCCTGTGCTGTTACAAGAATTGAAGGGTTTCGTGTCTTTTTGTTTCTAAAGTATTGTTATGGAAATTGAAGGGTCAAAGAGTCAAAGGATATTAAATAAGAAGGTTTTATGGTCAAAGTTGAAATACAATTGTATTGTGTTCATATGATAAAGACTTGATTAAGATTGGCAACAATTTGGATCAATTTTCTTAATTTCTACAATAAAGGCGGGCATCCTTGAAGAAAAACACTACCGGCCTAGGTTTTAAAATTTCCAGCGTACTCTATAACAGACTGTACGCCGTCTCCTGGAGAATCTACGCTGCCGGCATATAGACGGCGTAGGATGGGAACAGTAGCGTTTTTCTTAACGCGGGAGAAAAGCTGCGGCGTTCACTAGGGTTTCTTCCCAACACCGCATGAAAGCCGCCGCGTAGGTCGAGGGTTTACCGTAGGAAGAAAGAATTGAATTCTGGGAACCCAAAGCCTCGACGAAAGCTGCCGGCGTTCATATAAGTTTGCCAGCATATGGTGTAAGCCGGCCAGATCTGCAGTACGCCGCCGCTAGGCCGGCGTATGACCAAATTTCTGTAAATACGAGACGCGAAAATCATTTTCGACAGAATTTTCTTTATAATATTTCTCCTTCGTGAGAGAGATTTTTGGAGAGTTCTTGAGATATATGCTTGGAAAATCATCGGAGAATATTTTCTGATCCAAAGTAAGTAATCTTAATCTTTTCATTAGGATTCTTTACAATTTATACAAGTTTCTTAGGGTTTGGTTAAATTTTTATATGAAGGATTTTGGAGAAAAACCCTAGCACGTGTGAGATCAATAAATTAGTGAATGCGAGACGGGTTTTAGCGAATCAAAATAGTAAATAAATCTCTTCTATTATGGATTCCAACAAAATACGATCTAAACAATCTTAATATATTGCGAATTAGGGTTTTGATGAAAATAATTGATGATTGTAGAGTTTAGTGCGGTTCCTTATTATTCTTGAAGATAATTGTGGAGATTGATCAAAATAGATAGTGAAGATAATGGAGATTTCTTTTCAGGTTAGGATTTTTGGAGAATTCATGTTTGTTAAGATATTGCGATCATGTCTGTTGATACATATATATATATATTGTAATAGGACATTTGGAGTTTGTGAAACTGTTGTTGATATGGATATAGGAATTGATGGAGTTTGGATTGACTTTGTGTGTTGTCGGTATCAAATTCTGGGGATTTGATTTGGATTCCTGAAATTTAGAAAGGTACGACCAATCCATTGTTTGTTGTTTGTGCTTGTAGATTAGAATTTTTGTGAATGGATGTAGGAACAGAATTGCATAATGAACTTAATAAATATTCGGCTTAATAATTGTCTGCTTGGTTATGTTTGGCTTTGACCAGTAAAGACCTGGCAGACAGTGATACTGGTGAGGCACCCTGATGATCTTAGTGTGAGGTTGTCTCGAGTGGACTCGTGCTAAGAAATGATTCCGGTAGAATTTAGGTGTTCAGGAATTGGGATGTTTGGGGAGTACCCACTCATCCATATATGTATATATTACCTATTTTCAAATCAGTTGGATGTTTTTATAAGAGTCTGAGTTACTCTGGGTTCAGGATTTATGTATACTAGATTCTGAACTGTGTTGTTTTGCTGACTAAAATAGATAATAAACTGTTGTATGCATTTAGTTTAGTTGCATTTATTTATATGTTGTTTGTGCATAATCTTGCTTGAACTGGATTGGATATTATCGTACTGGGCTTCGCCGCTCATTCTATTACATTTCAGGTGCAGGTGATGATAATGTGATTATGATCTTTCGGGTTTTGATATCATCTATGAGGATGGGGATGGCGTTAGCGGTCCTGACTACCCTGCTGATGACTAGTTGTTTAGTCATAGATGATATAGGATGGATCTGAGAAGACTTTAATGATTGATTTATATTTTGTTTATTGAAATTTTAAATTGTATTTGGAGATTTCATGTGGTGACAGTTTTAGGGTATGGTTTGACTTGTTGACCTGCAGTTATGTCAACATGACTAGTAGTTGATTATGGGATTACATACTTATCATATGATTTATTTTATTGAGGACTACATATTTTTTATATATACCTTGAGAGTTATACAGGATATTCTTGTTGTTTATGGAAATTATAGCCTTAGCGTGTTCTATTAAGAGAGAACACGTGGCGGGTTGTAATGCCAACAGGTTAGGGCGTTACAGCTTAATTGGTTCAGAGCAATAGGTTATGATCTATTAGATTTAAGTTTTGACTCCTTAGGACGGTGAGCAATGATAGAGGGGTAGAATACATTAGGATTCTTGATCTTATCTAGATTAGTGTGATTTTCATCCTATAGTTATAGAGTTTTGATCCTTAAGTTGGATTACCCTTTTATTTTGTGAGATATGTTTGTTTGTGTTAGTAAGATCATATCTTGTAGTCCCATAGTGTTTAGATCCTTTTGGATGGTTATACCTTAAGATATCTAGTATCATTACCTAAGATAGGGAGAAGAGGTCGATCTTTTATCAGACAAATCAACAGTTCAAGGTATAAAAAAAAAAAAAAGTATAGTAGATATTATGGACCGTTTGATATCAAGGATTTTAAGTGGCTTAAGAATGCCTACTTTTCAAGTGTCAAGGTTGGGCATTGATGGTTTTGGAAAAAAAAAATTGTTCCTTAGGTATTCTTTTTCAAGTGTGGATATATGGATATCGAGCCAAAAGAATGAAAAGAGCCTAAAAGGCAAGTGCTTCTTAGATTGTGATACAGGTGCAAGTTTTAAAGCATTTGAGAAGTTTGTCGTTTTGTTATGAGAAGGCAGTTAAGAGTTGCTTGTAGATACCTTTAGGATATGGAGCAATGTTGACTTGGATTTGCAAGGAATTTGGATATAAAAATGGAAGGTGACATTTTACCGAATATTATAGTAATGGATATGATAGGAGTAGACTGGTTGAGGAAACATAATGTTGTATTTGGATCTAGTTGTGCAATTTAGTTTATCGATGGAGATCATTTTGCATAAGCTTGAAGTGCAAGGACCTTCAATGTTGCTTACATATGAGTTATAGGAAAAGTCAGTTTTACAGTTTTGACAATAGGAGATGAATTAAAGACTGATCCTACAAGGATACAAATCGTGAGAGAATATCTTGATTTAATTCCAGAAGATTACTAAGGTTACCGCTTGAAAAAGAGATAGAGTTTTGTATTGATCTAGTGTCAGATACCTTATCTAAGTCTAAAGTACTGTATCGTATGGCTCCGACGGAATTGGAGGAATTAAAAGTTCAACAGGAGGACTTGCTTAAGAAGAAGTTCTTTAGACCAATCGTATCACCTTGAGGTGTTCTAGTGAGTTTGTGAAAAGAAGATGGGAGCATGAGGTTATGTATAGATTATAAAGAGTTAAACCAGGTAACGATTATGAATAAGTACTCGTTGCTTAAGATAGATGATTTGTTTGATCAGCTGACAGGAGTGCAAGTATTTTCTAAGATCGATTTGAGGTCAGGATCACTAGCTGCGGATTTAAGCTGACGATATTTTCAAAGATAGTTTTCAGGACCAGATACGGGCATTATGAATTCGTGGTTATGCCTTTCGATCTTACAAATGCCCCAGTTATATTTATGGATCTTATGAAAAGGGTCTTTAAAGAGTAAATGAATTCGGTTGTAATAGTGTATATTGATGATGTTTTCATGTAGTCAAAGATTAAAAGAGAACCTGAAGAACATTTGAGATTAGTTTTGAGAACGTTACACGAACGAAAAGTGGTATGCCAAGTTCACCAAGCATAAGTTTTGTTTGGAGTCAGTGTTTCTCTTAGAACATGTTGTGGACGGAAATGAAATTTCAGTAAATCCTAAAAAGGAGAAAGTTATAAGGGAATGGTCAACTCCTAAGAATATGTCGGAAATCAGAAGTTCCTATGAACGGCAAGATATTACAAGAGATTTATAAAGGATTTCTCCAAGTTTCTAAATCCTTTAATAAGAATGACTCAAAAGGAAGTGAAGTATGTGTGGGATGATAATTGTGGAAGTAGTTTCCAATAGTTAAAAAGAAAAGTTATTGCACCGGTGATAGCTTTGCCAATGAGTAGTGAAGAGTACATTATTGGTATTGACACTTCTATATAAGATCTGGATTGTGTTTTGATGCAAGGTGGTAAAGTTATAGCATATGCATCTAGATAGTTAAATCCTTATGAAAAGAATTGACTCACTCATGACATAGAACTGATAGTCATAGGTCATACGTTAAAGAGTTGGAGACACAAATTACTTGATGAGAAGTGCAAAATCTTCATGAATAACAAGAGCTTGAAGTATATTTTCAACCAAGAGATCTGAATATGAGACAAAGGTGGTGGTTGGAACTAATAAAAGATTTTGATGCGGATATACAATATCACTTTGGAAAAACGAATGTTGTGGTAGAAGCTCTGAGTAGGAAGAGGAATGAGAATTTAGTTGATTTGGTCACCTCAGAGCGATATTTGTTAGATGACATGAGAAAGATCATGTTAAAGAGTAGAGAAAAAGCATTGAGATAACCAATATAAATTAGAGAACAGTTAAATCCTATGAAGATATGAATGTGCATGAGGAATGGCCATTGCAAGAAGGAAATATGATCTTAGTGAGTTACGGGAAATATATGAATGGTGAACAATGATGACATCTACACTAATCTATGATGATAAATTTTGGGATGATTCTTAAAGAAAATCTATAAGAAGATATAAATTGTTATATAAAAAGCAATACAAGTTTTGGAAGACAATTGGAAAAGTACGATAATAAATTTGGATTGTCTACGGTGTTTAACAGGGGTGATAAAACTAACTAGCAGATACGTAGACGCTATGATCATATGGAATAACAAAGCAATGTAAGGTTTGATCATTAGAGTTAGGATTTTTGGAGAATTCATGTTGTTAAGATATTACGATCATGTCTGTTGATACATATATATATATATATATATTGCAACAGGACATTTGGAGTTTGTGAAACTGTTTTTGATGTGGATATAGGAATTAATGGAGTTTTGATTGACTTTGTGTGTTGTCGGTATCAAATTCTGGGATTTGATTTGGATTCCTGAAATTTAGAAAGGTACGACTCAATCCATTGTTTGTTGTATGTGCTTATAGATTAGAATTTTTGTGAATGGATGCAGGAACAGAATTGCATAATGAACTTAATAAATATTCGGCTTAATAATTGTCTGCTTGGTTGTGTTTGGCTTTGACCAGTAAAGACCTGGCAGACAGTGATACTGGTGAGACACCCTGATGATCTTAGTGTGAGGTTGTCCCGAGTGGACTCGTGCTAAGAAATGATTCCGTAGAATTTAGGTGTTCAGGAATTGGGATGTTTGGGGAGTACCCACTCATCTATATATGTATATTTGATTACCTATTTTCAAATCAGTTGGATGTTTTTATAGCAGAGTCTGAGTTACTCTGGGTTCAGGATTTATGTATACTAGATTCTGAACTGTGTTGTTTTGCTGGACTAAAATAGATAATAAACTGTTGTATGCATTTAGTTTAGTTGCATTTATTTATATATGTTGTTTGTGCATAATCTTGCTTTAACTGGATTAGATATTATCGTACTGGGCTTCGCCGCTCATTCTATTACATTTTAGGTGCAGGTGATGATAACGTGATCTATGATCTTTCGAGTATTGATATCATCTATGAGGATGGGGATGGCGTTAGCGGTCCTGACTATGTAAGCCCTAGAAAATTTCAGTAAATAATTCTAAAGATGAACTTAGGAAATAAAACCCTAAAAGTCACTCTGAGTTAAAAACCGAACTTCAATAAGTTCCAAATTCCGAACAAATTTTATAAAACCGCTCCATACGACAAATTTTATATTTAACTCCAACTTACAAATTGGGATATAATGGAGTCCTAAAAGCAAACTGTTAAGAAGTGAATAGTGATTAACCCCCGGGAATAAAACTCAATCCGAAGAATTCCGAGAACTTTATGAGATATTAAACACTTATGAAAGTTGACCTTAAATTAAGTCTCACCAACCGGACAAGCTATATAAGTATAAAATACTAGTTTTATTTTGGCAATAGGGTAAACCGGAAGGTCAACCAGGGAACCTGATTCCCTAAAACTCCCAAGGAGCTCTATACCTAGACCCGACAAACTCGTATTCCTAAACCAAGGAGTTGGAACAAGAGAAAAGGTGTAATCGGTTCATATTAAGTCTAGGATACTCTGGAAAGATGAGATCAACGAATTTCCGACCTATCCTAATCGGATCAGGTGCCAGTTTCGAAAAGCGCCCCCTGGGATTCGAAATGTTAAGAATATGTTATTAATGCCGTTAGACTTAGATTTCTAAAGGATCTCTAAGTTATTAGTTTTACAAATTTTCAAATAGCTAGAATTATCTGATTTTACAAATCTATTCATATTTCGTTGCTACCCGTAATTAGTGAGTTTTCCAGTACGATTTAATATTATTCGTTACCTAAATTGTTATTATTATTAGTATTGTTATTATTATTATTCTTATAAGATATACCCTAGTTCTCCTAGTGATCGGATAGTACTCGGACGAACTTTGGAAACCAGAGAACGAAACCCTATATCGGTCCGATTCCAACTTAGTGAAAGGAGCCTAGGAACCCTAGATCCGGCTTTCCCTCGATTTCATAATAAAAGAAGTTTTATAAAGTAAATGAACATGAATTATTGTTCTAAAGCATATTTTAAACCTTTGAAAGTTTTAAATTCGGAATTTTTCAATTCCGGGCCTTCCCGAGCTCGATTACGGAAAAGCGTGCCCCGACCACGGATTCAGAAAAATGTTCCAGAATATTCATTAGAACCGTAATTTTATAAGGATTCCAAAAATATCAATTTTATAATTTTCGAGCTATAAAAATTACAGTTATAGCTTTTCCCGTGTTTTCGGTACAACCGGTAAAGTAGATGTCTTGTCTACTATTCACAAGTACAACCTACACTACACACAACCCATACCATTCTTACATCCTTACAACTACTCATTACAATTTTCTTTTCCAAGAAATTTTGTTTCCTAATTAATTAATACAAATATTACATTTTATTACACAAAATACAAATTTTCAAATTTCAACACACACACACAACCCTCCCCCTATATGGCCGGCGCCCCTCCCCCATATTTCCCTCTCATTTGTTTTATTTTTGTTACTTTTATTCAACCAAAACCCTAATTCATCTCATATATAAACATATTTTTCTCTCTCTCTCTTCATTCTTACTTGTTTCAACTTTTATAAAAGAGGAAAAGCTCTCTCTTCTCCCCCTTGAATTGCCGTGAGCCTCCCCTCCTCCTTCCCTTTTTTCAACTCAAGTCTCCTTTACTTCCTCCTTTAATCTCCATTGGTATGTTAGTTTAAGCTTTGATCCTTCCTAATCTTGTAATGGCAAAGCTATATCTTGTGTGTTTTCTCATTTAATCCCAATGAGCTCATGCTAGGGACATGAAAACACATGAACAAGAATATCAAGCCATCACAAGACATGGATCTAGTGTTTAGATGAGTTTATGTTAAGATATCTTCTAGTTCATGCATGTAAAGTAGAGATCTTGTATATATATTGTTGTTCATACCATGAGATCTATGAATCATGCATGATATTTAGTAGATCTAGTGTTTAGACATTCACATCTTCATCTACATTCATGTTCATATGATTATTTTGATTTTCATGCATGGATGATCATAAAAATGTAGCCTTGTTCATGTATAGATATGTTAGATAGTAGATCTCCATGTGTAGGAAGCAAGAACATTGAAAAATAAAAGACTTTGTAGGAAATGGTTTGTTGGAAATTCGGATGGATTTGGAACCCTATTTTAAAAACCACCAAAATCATTTTTAAACTCATGATTCACAAGAAAAATGAAGGGTAAGTGTAATAGGTATATTGAAGGAATGATTTTCATAAGCTTAGATGAGTTTAGGCATGATAAAAATGTAAAAACAAGGGGTAAAGTTAGAATGAAAAATATTGAATTATGGATGTGTAGTCAAATTCGTAATTTTGGGTGATGCCCATATAAACACTTAGTATCTAAGCTTAGATGGCATGCTTTATGAGCTAAATGAAGTCCTTATATAATAGATATATTGGAGCCTCAATTTTTGATGCATTAAACAAGTTTTCTCATAAGGAAATTGCAAGAAAATGAAAATCTCAAAATTCGGATTTTTCTAAGTAGCCCATCCAAACACATATTTATTCAATGAAAAATGTGGATTTGTATGCATGAATGGAGGTCATGATTAGTATGGATGTGGGGAACTCATTTTTATTTAGATAACAAGTAGATTTCAAGAACAAAGTCATAAAAACCCTAGGAAATGTAAACTTGGAAGGAATGGCTTCTTATAAGTAATCATCATGGAATTTCTTGATAATTAGGAGTTCATGTGAGTTCACCATCAAAGATCATCAAAACCATGCATATATAGAGCTCTTTACATGGTATTCATATTAGGAATTCATTCATATATCACCTATACATGAATCATCAACTAGGAACCTTTTTATCAAAAGCGAAACAATTTTTCAAAATCGGGAAAGTGATAGAACAGAACTGATCCCACTGTTCCGTGGCCTTACTATTTTCAAAACTTGAAAATAATACTAGAAATAGATAGATCTTTCGAAGTAGATAGAGATCGATATAAAATTTGCGAAATTCCGAGTTAAAATGACCGAGTTATGGCCGTTTTAAGTTGGAACTTCCGCAAATAGCGAGAATTCCGATTTTGTGAAGTATAGATACATAGTTTGAATTAGTTTAGTGATGAGATTCTTATTAGGCTATTTTTATTTGGTAGGTGAACCCGAGTACGACAATACCGTATCACCCGACCATCGTCACTAAGAGACCGGTGTACCATGGCCGAGTGAGTTCCTCTTCCGATTTCAATTATTGCTTGTGATTGTAATGATAATCGCACTAGTTGTTAGGTGAAGATAAAAAGAAAAATGATGCATGATGGGGTTATATGGAAATTATATATTGTCTGTTGTTGATGTGTGAAATGAACCTTAAGAAATATCGAAACCGGGTGTTAAGCTATGGATTGATTATTTAGGGTGTTGTATTGACTGTCTGCGAATAATTGTTGGTCACCTAAAAGAATTGAATTAACGTATATTTGACTCCATTATAATTGGATTCATTCATATCACGATGGGGATGGAGCATTAGCATGGTTGGTTTTTCATGATCCATAAAACGAATACTTTGGTTTTTTCGTGATCCATAAAACGAATACTTGTTGGTTAATCGTGATCCATAAAACGAATATTGTTCAGTTGACCGTGAGCTTAAACGCGTCGTACCATAGGATTCGTTAATCTGCTAACCCGGGATGGAGGGCGTAAGTCCATCCACATATGATTTCCGGCTGGTCATATGTTTGCTAAACTCACTTGTTGATGCATTTCACTTGGTTGCTTAATTACTTGGTTGAATGTGTTGTGTTAATTATAATTCGGAAGTTCTACTCACTAAGCTAGTGTAGCTTATACCGCTATAGTTTCCTATTGCAGTATGAATACCTTTGGCTTTCCCCGAGGACCCGTGGACACCAGGTATGACTCTTAGATATTAAGGAGCTTTTGATGAGGCCGGGGCCTAAAGATTAGGAAGGGACTCTAATCTTGTTTCCCGAACCGATATTTAAAGGTTAATGCAAGGAAATGTGTGGATTTGAGAATTGGTAACTGATGTTATCGGGTATGCCCCCTAGATCATGTATTAGAATAATTCTCTGTAAGACGGTTATGATTTACATTCTTGCTGCTGTGTATATCTCTTTAAGCTACTACGAAGCAAAGTATGGTCTATAAATGTTGAGAGCGAGCCTTACACTCGATGTTTAAACTCCTGGAAGACTAAGGTTGTCTTACTCGAGATTAAATGTTGAGTGTGGCGGACTGTCACGTGTAGGGCACACTTTGGGGCGTGACAGACTACGCTGCTGATGACTAGTTGTTTAGTCATAGATGATATAGGATGGATCTGAGAAGACTTTAATGATTGATTTATATTTTGTTTATTGAAATTTTAAATTGTATTTAGAGATTTCATGTGGTGACAGTTTTAGGGTATGGTTTGACTTGTTGACCTGCAGTTATGTCAACCATGACTAGTAAGTTGATTATGGGGATTACATACTTATCATATGATTTATTTTATTGAGGACTACATTTTTTTTTTATGTATACCTTGAGAGTTATACAGGTGATATTCGTGTTGTTTGTGGAAATTATAGCCTTTGCGTGTTCTATAAAGAGAGAACACGTGGCGGGTTGTAATGCCAACAGGTTAGGGCGTTACAGGATGGCTCATACTGAGTTGACAGAGCTTAAGGCACAGTTGGATGATCTGTTAAAGAAAAAAATTCATACGACCGAGTGTATCGCCATGGGGAGCTCTAGTACTTTTTGTTAAGAAGAAAGATGGAAGCATGCGGTTATGTTTAGATTACAGGGAGCTAAATCAAGTAACGATAAAGAATAAGTATCCGTTACCGAGGATTGACGACCTGTTTGATCAGTTAGCAGGAGCTTCGGTTTTCTCTAAGATTGATTTGAGATTTGGATATCATCAGTTGAGGGTAAAGGCAGAGGATATTCAAAAAATTTCTTTCAGAACGAGGTATGGACACTATGAATTCGTGGTCATGCCTTTTGGATTAACGAATGCTCCAGCAATGTTTATGGATCTAATGAACTGAGTTTTCAGAGAATACCTTGATATCTTCATGGTAGTGTTCATAGATGATGTTTTGGTATACTTGAGGAATAAGGAAGAACATGAGGAATATTTGAGATTGGTTTTGAACAGGTTGAAAGAGGAGCGGTTATATGCCAAGCTTTCAAAAGCGAGTTTTGGTTGGAGCAGGTATCATTCTTGGGGCATGTAGTAAATGGAAGTGGAATATCAGTAGACCCCGAGAAAATCAAAGCAGTGGTTGAATGGCCAAGACCTAAAACTGTGTTAGAAATCAGAAGTTTTCTGGGAATGGCAGGTTATTATCGGTGATTTATGGAAGATTTTTCCAAGATTGCCAATCCTTTGACGAGGTTGACACAGAAAGGGATTAAGTATGAATGGTGTGAGAAGTGTGAAAACAGTTTCCAGTTGTTGAAAGATAGATTAGTGAAAGCACCAGTGTTAGCATTGCCAGTGAGTGGTGAGGAATATGCAATCTATAGTGATGCCTTGATTCAGGGATTAGGATGTGTTTTGATGCAAGGGGGCAGGGTTATTGCATATGCCTTGAGACAGTTGAAACCGTATGAGAAGAATTATCCTACGCATGACTTGGAACTAGCGGCAGTTGTACATGCTTTAAAGCTTTGGAGACATTATCTGTATGGAGAGAGATGCAAAGTGTACACAGATCACAAGAGTCTTAAGTATATATTCACACAGAAGGAATTGAATATGAGACAGCGTAGGTGGCTTGAATTGATTAAGGACTACGACATTGACATACAGTACCACCCAGGGAAAGCAAATGTCGTGGCAGATGCGTTGAGTAGGAAGCGGGTAGAGAATTTGGCAGCTATAATTACTACAAAAAGGCATCTAATTGATGATATGAGGAAATTCAGATTAGACATAGTCACAAGACAAGTAGGCGAACGTTTGGCTAATATGAGAATACAACCTACTCTTATGGATAGAATTAAAACAGGTCAGTCAGATGATCAGAGTATTTTGGAAATCAAAAGAAGAATGGAAATGAGGGACGAGCACTAGAATTTTATGTTGATGATGAAGGTATTTTGCGGTACAAAGGAAGGTTATGTGTGCCAATTCAAGGAGATTTAAAGAAAGAACTGCTAAAGGAAGCATCACTGTTCTAGTTATTCCATACATCCGGGAAGGAACAAGATGTACTAGGACTTGAAAAAAGTTGTATTAGTGGAATAACATGAAAAAGAAATTGCAGAATAAGTTTCTAAGTGTCACACGTGTCAGATGATAAATACAGAACACCGGAGACCGGTAGGAGAGTTGAAATCGTTGCCAATACCACAGTGTAATTGGGAACACATCACGATGGATTTTGTTTCCGCTTTACCCAAGATGAAAGAGAAGTTTGATTCAATTTGGGTTATTGTGGATCATCTCACAAAAGCGGCTCATTTCATACCTATCAAGACTGGGTATAAGTTGGAACGGTTAGCTCAGTTGTACATCAAAGAAATTGTGAGGTTGCATGGAGTGCCGGTATCCATTATATCAGATCGAGACATGAGGTTTGTGGGAAGGTTTTGGAAGAGTCTACATCAGGCGTTGGGAACGAAAGTGGTATTCAGTACAGCTTATCACCCACAAACAGATGGTCAGTCGGAAAGGACTATTCAAACATTTGAAGACATGTTGAGGGCATGCGTGTTGGACTTTAAAGAATCTTGAGATTAGTATCTACCTTTAGTAGAGTTCTCGTATAATAATAGCTTTCAAGCTTCGATTGGTATGCCTCCATTTGAAGCGTTGTATGGTAGGAAGTGTAGATCACCTATTCACTGGGATGAAGTAGGTGAAAGATAAATGTTGGGACCCGAGTTGATTCAGGATGCAATCGATAAAGTCAATTTAAGCAGACATAGGTTACAATCTACTCAGAGTCGACAAAAGAGCTATGCGGACAAAAGAAGAAGACCCTTAGTATTTGAAGTGGGTGAGCATGTATTGCTCAAGATATCACCAACAAAAGGGGTTGTCAGATTTGGACTACGAGGAAAGTTAAACCCTTGATACATGGGACCGTACGGGATATTGGAAAAGATAGGCAACATGGCTTACAGATTGGCTTTATCGCCTGACCTAGAAGGGGTACACAATGTGTTCCATGTGTCAATGCTCAGAAAGTATGTCCGAGATCTGAATGAAGTCATTGCTCTTGAACCGTTAGATGTTCAACCAAATCTTACTACAGTGGAAAGGGCGATAAAAGTTGTTGATTCTAAAGAGAAACTTTTAAGGAACTAAGTTATCAAATATGTTCGGGTACAGTAGACGAATAAAAAAGAACGTGAAGCTACTTGGGAGCTGGAGGAGGACATGAGATCCAGATATCCCGAGATATTTCAATGATGTAGGTAAATTTTCGAGGACGAAAATTCTTTTAGGAGGAAATAAATGTAAAAAACAAAATAATTATAAGTGATAAGTGTTCACAAGCTACTAGATGTTAAGAGGCTTTTATGTTGATGTTAAAATAAGTTAAGGTTAATCAATTCCGTGTTGGAATAGATTGGCATAAATTGGATCAAGTTTTGTATTTTCTACAATGAAGGCCGGCATTTCTGATGAAGTACGCCACCGGCGTAGGGCAGGTTGCGTCGGCATTACACTGTGCTGGCCGCCAGTGTTTGTTTATGTTTTTGTCGATGTTGGATGATGTGTTGGGCAAGGCTGGAGAGCAAGGCCGCTGGCCTAGTTTTTAAATCTATCGGTGTACTCTGTAACAGACGCGACTCCTGGTATTTACATCGACAATTGGAACCCGAGCGCCGCCGGCCTAGTTTTTAAATTTGCTGGCATACTCTGTAACAGATGTGACTTTTGGTATTTACGCCGACAACTGGAACCCGAGCGCCGCCGGCCTTGAAACAGTAACTGCTGAAATAAGTCTATTTTTCTATATATAAGAGCGATGCGTGAGCGATTTTTTCAGAGTTCATTAAATCCTATATTATTAATTACGTGCTAAAGGTGTTCTTGGGGGTACTGGTATGGTGTTTGATGTCCCGAAAAGTTGTGGTGGTACAACGTGATCATGGCATGACTTGGGTTTCCAGATTCACAAACAAGGAGTGTTAAGAGCTATTGGATTCGTGAATCTTATGTTGGTATCTGATATAAGAGGCTGAATTCGAAGCAAAAGATCTGTTTAAGGTAGTTGATTTCCCTTTGTCATGTGTAAGCATATAGTGATGAATTTATGCTTGATTTTTGATGAATTCTTGCTATTCTTGAAAGAAATTGTGGAAATCAACCCTAGCTTGTGTTCTGATCAGTATAGAAAGAGGAGAAACAAGTATTATACATTCCATATCAATAAGTATAAGCTCTGAATCCTTTTGCACGAAATTGGATAGCCTTGATCATATGATGTGTTTTATAGAGTTTGTGAAGATTTCTGATTTGAAAATTGGAATTTGCTATTCTTTGATGTTATTGGAGGTGTTTGGAGTTGTTGATCAGTATAGGTCGAGTTTGTGAAGTTCTATATCAGGTTAGTGTAGATAGGTTGTTTTATGTTAAGTTTGATTTATCTATGAATGTTGGTGATTTGAGATATGTTGATATGTTACAGGTTGAGATTGGAGTTGTAGTTTGATATCGGGTTTGGGAGTTTGAGAGTTTGGTAGTAGTGGCTGGTTGTGTTGTGGTTTGGCTTTCTAGTAGTTGTTGATGGTTTTCTTTGAAAAGTTCAAGTTATCTCCTGAATATAAAAGGTACGACCAATCCATTGTTTGATGTATGTGCTTGTAGATTAGAATTTTTTGAATGGATATAGGATCAGAATTGCATAATGAACTTAATAAATATTCGGCTTAATAATTGTCTGCTTGGTTGTGGTTGGCTTTGACCAGTAGAGACCTAGCAGACAGTGATACTGGTGAGGCACCCTGATGATCTTAGTATGAGGTTGTCCCGAGTGGACTCGTGCTAGGATATGATTCCGATAGAATTTAGGTGTTCAGGAATTGGGATGTTTGGGAGTACCCACTCATCCATATATGTATATGATTACTTATTTTCAAAATCAGTTGATTGATTTTAAAGTAGAGTCTGAGTTACTCTGAGTTCGAGATTTATGTATACTGGATTCTGAATTGTGTTGTTTTGCTGGACTAAAATAGATAATAATCTATTGTATGCATTTAGTTCAGTTGCATATATTTATACATGTTGTATGTGCATAACCTTGCTTGAATTGGATTGGATATTATCGTACTGGGCTTCGCCGCTCATTCTATTATATTTCAGGTGTAGGTGATGATAGTGTGATATATGATCTATTAGGTTTTGATATCATCTATGAGGATAGGGATGGCGTTAGCGGTCCTGACTACCCTACTGATGACTAGTTGTATAGTCATAGATGACATAGGATGGATCAAAGAAGACTTTTCATGTTTGGTTATTATTCAGTGTTAGATTCATGTTTTGTTCATTGAATTTTTCAATTGTATTTGGAGTTTTATATTTGGTAATAGTTTTAGGGTATGGTTCGACTTGTTGACCTGCAGTTATGTCAACAATGTCTAGTTTTCTGAATATGGAGATTATATTCTTATCAGATGATTTATTTATGAGGACCACATGTCTTCTTTTATATCTTGTGAGTTATACAGGTCTTATTCATGTTATTTGTGGAAATTAAACCCTTAACGTGTCCTATTAAGGGATGACACATGGTGGGTTATAATGCCAAAAGGTTAAGGCATTACAGATGCTATGCGTGAGCGTTTTATTTTTCTTTAGCCAAACCTTATTAAGGTTTTTTTGAGGGGCGATCAATCAATTTAGCAAATAATAAGCAGTCATACAAGCAATTAAACAAAAAAACTTAAATAGGCAGTTTGAAGTTACGTTATTCTTAATTCTCATTTCACGCATAAATATAGAATCACATAACCCTGAATCCCCCAAATATATATCCATTTTTATCTTTTCTTAGTATACTAGTGCTACTACTTTACAAGCACAAGCAAGGTAACGAAATTAAGAGGAATAACTCACTCGTCCATTTCACGGTCTTCTTAGTCGTAGTAATCCTCGGGTAGGGTATTCTGTATCCTTTCCCCTAGACAAAAAAATACCCAGGATGAGTATTTCATAGAAATTCTACTTAAACTTTCTAATTCTATTTCACTATGTTCGTCAATTCGTATAGAATGAAATTCCAATTTAAAATGGTCATAACTTGCTCATTTTAACTCGGAATTTCGCATATAATATACCGTTTTCTACCTATTCAAAAGATCTATCCATTTATAAGGTTATCTTTGTCATATAAGGTCATTTTGGTTTCAAAAACATTGGGTATAGATTTAAAACAAAAATTTCAAGATTTTGCAAAACCATTTCCTAACTCAACTTCATTCAAAAATCCTTTAGTAAATACATATATACATATATATAATTAATAAATCCTTGAGTATATAAATAAGCTCACTCCATATGCAAAAATTCTAATGGTAGTGTCTCAATAATTTGCTTCATAAAATAATTCTTTTTAAAGTGTTAAAACTTAACTTTGATAAATTTCTTTTCAATATTTTGAAGAAACTTTATATCTTCATAGGTTATTATAAATGAGTATATTTTTATTTCATTTTCATCATTCCTTTTTCTAAAACAAGGAAATTTTCCTTTAACCTTAGTCTTTCATAAATTTTACTTCTAGTGATAAAAGATCAAAGTTATCAAAAGTGTATTAAGTTGTTGAAAATCTTTTTATATCTTTAGGATGGTTTTAGAAAATAAGTCTTGTCTTCTTCTATTTATTATCTAAAATATAAGTTTTTTTTTTTGTTTTCTAAAACTTGTTCTTTTTTTCCTTTGAAAAGAATCCTCTTTATTGATAAAATCCTTTGTTTCTAATCTTATTTTATTTATATATTTTTTTAAATAAGTTTCCTCTTTAGGAACTTGAAAATCATTATTTTCCTAAGTGGGTTCATAACTTTATGAGTTGATTTTTATCTTAACTTTGAAACTAGTTTGTTTCTTGGTTTTGTCATAGAGTTTAAAAGAGTTAATCTTTAAGCTTTTTACAAGATCTTTGAAAACTAACAAATTATTTTACTAAAACTTAGGTTCCCATAATATAAAATGAAAGTATTTATTTCTTATGTTTCCTTAGTAAAACTATCTTTGCTATTTAAGAAAACGTTGAGAAAACTTATATTACTCTATTTCTATGTTGTTTGATAATAACTCCATTATTTTGTGATAAGTCACATAATAGAAAATCTAGTTTCAAGTTCCTTTAGTAAAATTCTACTTTTAAATTATTTGAGACAATATCATTATGTAGATGCAAGTATTTAGCATGTATTATAAGACATAAGAAAATACTAGAAACAAATAATAATAAGCAAGATAATAAAATATCAAGTATTGGGAACCTTAGCTTCATCAAAGTATCCCAGTTAAGTATTGAGAGCCTTAGCTTCATCAAGGCATCTAGGGACTAAGAATAGACTAGTCCCAAAAGAATAAAGAAAATAAATAAAAGGTTGTTTTGACTTGATATGGACAAGTCTAAGACTAGAAAGACTAGTTTTAATAATAGCATGAAATAAATAAGTAAATTGCAGAGCATAAAATTAAATAAATAACAAGTGAGCTTATGTAAGACCCGGAAAATTTGAGTAAATAATTCTAAAGATGAGCTTCGAAAATAAACCCTAAAAATCACACCGAATTAAAACCGAACTTCGATAGGTCCCAAATCCCGAACGAGTCTAGAAATTTATGAATTGTGAGGAAAATGAGAATTCCTAAAAGTAAAATAGGACCTCAATATATTTCAATTCCAAAACCATTACGTACGACAAATTCTATGTTCGACTCCAACTTATAAAAATCGAGTAAAATAGAGCCCAAAAACAAATTATTAAAAAGTAAATAATGATTAACCTCCGGAAATAAAACTCAATCCAAAGAATTCTGAGAACGTTAAGAGATATTAAATACTTATGGAAATCGACCTTAAGATAAATCTCTCAAATCAGATATGTTGTATATGCATAAAATATCAGTTTCCAAATTGGCAAAGGTGTAAACTGGAAGGTCAACCACGAAACCTAAGTCCACAAAACTCCCAAGAAACTCCGTAGCCTAGATCCGGCAATCCCGTATTCCTAAACCAAGGAGTCGGAGTAAGAGGAAAAGGTGTAATTGGTTCGTATTAAGTCTAGGATGCTCTAAAGGATGAGATTAACGAATTTTCGATCTATCCCAATCCGGTCAAGTACAGACTTTGAAAAGCGCGCCCTGAGATTCGAAATATAAAAAATATGTTATTAATGCCGTTAGACTCATATTTTTATAAGGATATTTAAAATATTAGTTTTATAAATTTTCAATAGCTAGAATTACCTGATTTTGTGAATTTATTTGTATTTCATTACTACCAGTAATTACCGAGTCTTTCAGTACTATTTACTATTATTCATTACACAATTTTTATTATTCTTGTAATGTATACCCGGTTTTCCTAGTAATCGAGTAAACTTCGGAAACTGAAGAATGAAACCCTAAATCGTCTAGTTCCAGCTTAGTGAGAGAAGCTATGAAACCCTAAATCCGGTTTTCCTTCGGTTTCATAACAAAAGAAGTTTTTTAAAATAAATGAATATGAATTATTGTTTTAAAATATATTTTAAACCTTAGAAAGCTTTAAATTCGGAAAATTTTCTATTCCGGGCCTTCCCGAGCTCGATTACGGAAAAATGTGCCCCGGTACCAGAAACTCAGAAAATATTTCGAAATATTCATCAGAACTGAAATTTTATAAGGATTTCAAAAATATAAATTTCATAATTTTCCGGGCTATAAAAATTACAGTTATGGCCTTTTCCCGTATTTTCTTTACTACCAGTAAAGTAGATGTCTTGTCTACTATTTATCACTATTCACAAGTACAACCTACACTACACACTACCCATACTCTATTCTTACATCCTTACAACTACTCAATTATATTTTCTTTTCCGAGAATTTTTGTCCCTTAACAAAATTATTACAATTTAAGATATATTATTACATATATTACACTTTACTACTTAAATTACAAATCAAACAAAATTTAACTATCTCTGTCTCTCCTCTCCCATGTAGGCCGGTGCACCCCCTCCCCCTTTCCCTTCTATTTTGTTTTATTTTTACTTCTTTTATTCCAACTAAACCCTAATCCACTTAATATAAAAACTCATTTTCACTCTCTCTCTTCATTTTTACTCTTCCAAAAATTTGAAAAGTGAAAAAGCTATCTCCTTCCTCCCTCTAGTTGCCGTGGAACCCCCTCCCACACACACACACTCACTCACAAGTTCATTCTTCTTCATTTCTTCTCCAAAACTTCCCTTAGGTGATGACTTTAAGCTTTGTTGCTACTCAATCTTGCAATGGCAAGAGTATTCTTGTATGTTTTCACCTTAAAATCCCAATGAGCAAATGCTAGGGATAAGAAAACATGAATGCATGAATCTCAAGCCATTACAAGAGTAGATCTTGTGTTTAACAAGCTTTTGTTGAAGTATTATTATGTTCATGCATATAAAAGTAGAGATCTTGCATGAAAAGTATATGTTCATGTCTTAAACCTCATTTTCATGCACTATAAGTTGTAGATCTAGTGTTTAGACACTCATGTTTTCCTTGACATTCATGTTCATATGCATATTTTGTGTTTTCATGCATTAATGTTCATAAAAGCTTGGCCTTGTATATATAAACATGTTAGTTGGTAGATCTTTATGAATATAAGGCAAAGAACTTGAAAAGAAAAGATTTTTGTTAGAAAAGTTCAAAGGAAAATTCGTATGATTTTTGAGATCTATTTTGAAAACCCTTGAAACCACTTTGAAACTCATATTTTACATGAAAAATGAAAGGTATATGTAATAGGTATCTCTAAGGAATGATTTTTACAAGTTTAAATGAGTTTAGGCATGAGTAATGTGTAAAACAAGTAGTGGAATTAGAATGAAAAATTTTGAGTTAGTGATCAATTTGTCAAATTCGTAATTTGAGATGATGCATATGTAATCACCTAGTATTTGAGCTCAAATTGCAAGTTTTATGTGTTAGATGAAGTCCTTAGACAATAGATATAGTAAAGCTTTAGATTTTGATGCATTAAATAAGTTTTCTTAAAGGGAACATGCAAGAAATGAAAATTTCCAAAATTCGGATTTTTGTGAAAAACTTATTTGAAAATATACTTACAAAGTGAAAAATGTGAATTTCTATGAAGAAATGAAGGTCTTGGATAGTATAGATGATAAAGAATCATTTTTATTTAGATAGCAAGTAAATCTAAGAATAAAATCCTAAAACACTAGGAGATGCAAAAATTGGAAAGAATGGAATTTTAAGAAATGACTATTATGGAGTCTTGTAATAATTAGGAGTTCTTAAAAGTTTCATTATCAAAAAAAAAAAAATTCATCAAGACGATGCATATATTGAACTCATTACATGTCATTCATGTTAGGAACTCATTCATATTTTATCTACCCATGAATCATTAACTAGAAACATTTTGATTGAGTGCGAAACAATTTTTAGGAAATGACAAAGTTACAGACCTGATCCGACTCCTCTGTTCTGCGACCTAAAAGTTTTCAAAATTTGAAAATAATATTAGGAATAGATAGATCTTCCGAAGTAGATAGAAATCGATATAAAATTTGCGAAATTCCGAGTTAAAATGACCAAGTTATGGCCGTTTTAAGTTGGAACTTCGCAAGTAGCGAGAATCACGATTTTATTAGTTTAGATGCATAGCTTGAATTAGTTAAGTGATGAGATTCTTATTAGGTTATTCTTACTTGGTAGGTGATCCGAGAACGGATACTCTACCACCCGACTAATTATTAAGAGAACGGCATACCATGGGGCGAGTGAGTATCTCTTCCGATTTCAATTATTGCTTGTGATTGTAATGATAGTTGCACTAGTTGTTAAGCAAAGATAAAAAGAATGTATATGCATGATGGGGATAGTTGGGAATTTATTTGTCTGCTGTTGATATGTGAAGTTGAACTTGAAGAATATCGAAGCCGGGTGATAAGTTATTCTTGTATAGAGATGAGCTAGAATTGATTGTCTGCAAATATTGCTTGGCCACCTAAAAGAATTTGATTAGTTGATTATTGGACTTCAATTATAACCGAACTCATTCATATCACGATGGGGATGGAGCATTAGCATCTGTTAGTTAATCGTGATCCATAAAACGAATTGTTGGTTAATCGTGATCCATAAAACGAAATATTGTTTAGTTGACCGTGAGCTTAAACGGCGACGTACCGCAGGATTCGTTAATCTGCTAACCCGGAATGGAGGGCGCAAGTCCATCCACATATGATTTTTGGCTGGTCATATGTTTGTTGAACTCACTTGTTTGATGCATTCACTTGATTGGTTAATCACTTGCTTGATTGCTATGTTTTAATTGTGATATGGAAGTTTTCACTCACTAAGCTAGTGTAGCTTATACCCCAATAGTTTCCTGTTGCAGTATGAATACCTTTGGCTATCTCCAAGGACCCGTGGACATCAGGTACAACTCTTAGATATTAAGGAGCTTTCGATAAGACCGGGACCTAAAAGTAGAAATGGACTTCTAATCCTGTTTCCATGAATTAGTGTAAACCCCGGTTTTCTTAGTAACCGAGTAAACTCCGTAAATCGGAAATCAAAACCCTAAATAGGATTAGAACAAGCAACCTAGGAACCCTAATTCCAGCTTTTCTTCGATTTCTATATAAAAGAACCTCTATAAGATAAATTAATGTGGATTATTATTTTATAGTATATTTCAAACCAAACAAAATTTTGATTTCGAAAAATTTTCTATTTCGGGTTTTCCTGAGCTTCATTACGGAAAAGCAAGCCCCGGAACTAGGAACTTAGAAAAATATTCCGGAATACTCGTTAGAACCGAAATTTTATAAGAATTTCAAAAATATATATTTTATAATTTTTTGGATCATAAAATTTACAGTTATAGCCTTTTTTCCGTATTTTCGTTATACCGGTAAAGTAGATGTCTTATCTACTATTTATTACTATTCACAAGTACAACCTACTACACACACACCCATATCCTAGTCTTACATCCTTACAAACACTCAATTATATTTTATTTTCCAAGAAATTTTGTCTCTTAACAAATTATTACATTTAATACAATTTATTACACAAATTTCAATTTCAAATAAAATCAAAACACTCCCTCTCTTTCACTCATTAGTGGCCGACGCATGACCCCCCATTTTTGGCTCCAAAATGTTTTGTTTTATTTTTTTTCTAACACACACAAACCCTAATTCCAGTTAATATAAATAGTCTTTTAATTTTCTCTCTCTTTCATTTTTTATTCTCATTTGTTTCAAAGCTGTCAAACTCTCTCTTTTTCTTCTTCTTTGCCGTGAACCCTAGCTCCACCACACACACACAACACAAGCTTCAATCTTCTTCATTTCTCATCTATTTCAAGCCTTGGGTGATGATTCCTAAGCCTTACCACCATTTAATCTTGTAATGGCAAGATTATTTATGAGTATTTTCACTCAAAGTCCCTATGAGCTCTTGCTAGGGACAAAGAAAATGCTACTATATGAATATCAAGCTATCACAAGAGTAGATCTTGTGTTTGATCAAGTTTTTGTTGTGGATATTTCATGTTCATGCATGTAGGAGTGGAGTAAAGTAGAGATCTAGCATAAAAATTTCATGTTCATGCTTTAAAACTTCATTTCATACATCATAAGTAGTAGATCTAGCTTTTAGATGCTTATACCATGTTAGACATTTATGATCTTGTGGATGATTTATGTTTTCATCCATTCATACTCATAAAGGCTTTGTTTTAGGTATATAGATGTGGTAGTTGGTAGATCCTTAAGTAAATAAAGCAATAAACTTGAAAGGAAAAAGTTTTTGTTTGAAATATTCAAAGTCAAATTCGTATGGTTTCAAAGGCCTATTTTGAAAACCCTTTTATCAACTTTAAAACTCATGTTTATGTGGAAAATGAAGAATATATGTCACGCCCCATAGGGTATCCTAAACGTAACAGCCCGCCACATACTAAATAAGACTCTCGAATACCCTATCCGAGCCGTTCGGGAGTCTTATATAGATGTAAAGCGTTCCTTTACGACAATAGAATACTCAACCAATGGAGTTAAATAGTTTAATGTGGCATTCATTAGCCATAGATAATAAACCAAAACGCATAATTATACTTTACAAAATCTAAGGGGCATTCCCCCGCAAAATAATATTAAGTCCATTACAGTCATCCAGAGTCTATGGGAACTCCTATCTCCGGTACCTGAGCTGTGGCTTGCCTTGGTCTAAGCCAGATAAACTCGTGCTGCAATAAGTAAAAACTATGGGGGCGTAAGCTAACTAGCTTAGTGAGTAAGAACTTTCATATCGCAATTAAGTACAATTCATTCAAGTAAGTGATTATTCAAGCAAGTGTATGCATCAAACAAATGAGTTCAACAAACATATGACCAACCGGAAATCATATGTGGATGGACTTGCGCCCTCCATCCCGGGTTAGCAGATTAACGAATCCTGTGGTACGACGCCATTTAAGCTCACGGTCAACTGAACAATAATTCGTTTTATGGATCACGACTAACCAACATTTTTGTTTTATGGATCACGATTAACCAACATATTCGTTTTATGGATCACGAAAAACCAACCAATGCTAATGCTCCATCCCCATCGTGATATGAATGAATCCAATTACAATTAAAGTCGAATATATATTAGTTCAATTCTTTTAGGTGACCAACAAGTATTCGCAGACATTCAATATAAGATACTAGCTAATCAATCAATAGCTTAACACCCGGTTTCACTATTTCTTAAGTTCCATTTCGCACATCAACAGCAGACAAATATATAATTCCCATATACCCCATCATACATATCCATTTTTATCTTTGCCTACACCACTAGTGCCACTACATTACAATCACAATCATTAATTGAGAGTGGAAGTAGAACTCACTCGGCCATTGGACGCCGGTCTTTTTAGTAGTAATAGTCGGAAGGTAGGGTGTCGTCTTGCTCGAGATCACCTACCAAGTAAGAATAATCCTAATGAGATTCTCATCATGTAACTAATCCAAACTATGCATCTAAACTAGATGAATTCGGAATTCTCGCTATTTGCGGAAGCTCCGACTTAAAACGGCCATAACTTGGTCATTTTATCTCGGAATTCCGCAAATTTTATATCGATCTCTATCTACTTCAAAAGATCTATCTATTTCTAATATTAATTTCAAGTTTTGAAAACATTAAGGTCACAGAACAGTAGGATCAGATCTGTTCCATAAACCTTCCAATTCCGAAAATTTGTTTTGCTTTTGATGAGAAATGTTCCTAGTTGATGATTCATGCATAAATGGTATATGAATGAATTCCTAACATGAATATCATGTAATGAATTCCCAACATCCATACTAGTCATGACCTTCATTCATGTATAAAAACCCACATTTTTCATTGAGTAAATATGTTTTTGAATAAGCTACTCATAAAAATCCGAATTTTGTAATCTTTCTTTTCTTGCATTTTCCTTATGAGAAAACTTGTTTAATGTATCAAAAATTGGGGCTCCAATATATCTATTATCTAAAGACTTCATTTAGCTCATAAAACATGCCATCTAAGCTTAGATACTAAGTGTTTATGTGGGCATCACCCAAAAATACGAATTTGACTATACATCCATAAATCAATATTTTTCATTCTAACTTTACTACTTGTTTTACATTTGTATCATGCCTAAACTCATCTAAACTTATGGAAATCATTCCTTCAAGATACCTATTATACATACCCGTCATTTTTCATGTGAAATATGAGTTTAAAGATGGTTTTGGTGGTTTTCAAAGTAGGGTTCTAATTTCATCCGAATTTCCAACCATTCATATTTGACAAAACCTTTCATTTTTTTCAATGTTCTTGCCTCCTATATATGAAGATCTACTATCTAACATATCTATACATATACAAGACTACATTTTTATGATCATCAATACATGGAAATCAAATAACTCTATGAGCATACATGTAAATGAAGATGTGGATGTCTAAACTTAGATCTACTAAATATAATGCATGAATCATAAATCTCATGGCATGAACATCAATATATAACAAGATATCTACTTTACATGCATGAACAAGATGAATTTCAAACAAAACTCTTTCAAATACTAGATCCACTTCTTATGATGGCTTAAGATTCTTGTAGTAGTGTTTTCATGTCCCTTGCTCATGCTCATTGGGATTAATGGTGGAAAACACACAAGAATGATCTTGCCATTACAAGATTTTGGGATGAACAAGACTTAAAATCAACCTAACAATGGAGTCTTGGAGTAGAAAAGAGGAGAAAATAAGTTGAAAATGTGAGAGTGGGGGGGGGGGGGGGGGGGAGGCTCACGGCACAAATGGGGAAAAGAAGGAGAGTTTTCTCTTTTGTAAAAAATGAAACAAGTGAAAAATGAGGAGAGGAGAATGAACATTTAGTATATATATTAAGTGGATTAGGGTTTTAGTTGAATAAATTGAGTAAAAATAAATTAAATTGAAAGGGAAAAGCTGGGGGGGGGGGGGGGGGGGGGGGGGGGGGGGGGGGGGGGGGGGGGGGGGGGGGGAAGAAGGAGAGTTTCTCTTTTGTAAAAATGAAAACAAGTGAAAAATGAGGAGAGAGAATGAACATTTAGTATATTATATTAAGTGGATTAGGGTTTTAGTTGAATTATTGAGTAAAAAAAATAAATTGAAGAGGAGGGAAAAAGCCGGGGGGGGCGGGTGGCGGGGGCGCCGGCCATGGGTTGTGTGTGTGTTGAAATTTTGATATTTATAATTTAAGTAATTAAAATGTAATAAATGTAATAATTAATTAGGAGACAAAATTCATTGGAAAAGAAAATTGAAATGAGTAGTTGTAAGGATGTAAGAATAGGGTATGGGTAGTGTGTAGTGTAGGTTGTACTTGTGAGTAGTAGACAAGACATCTACTTTACGGTTGTAACGAAAACACGGGAAAAGCTATAACTGTAATTTTTATAACTCAGAAAATTATAAAATTGATATTTTTGGAATCCTTATAAATTACGGTTCTAATGAATATTCCGGAACATTTTTCTGAATTCGTGGTCGGGGCACGTGTTCCGTAATTGAGCTCGGGAAGGCCCGGAATTGAAAAATTCCCGAATTTAAAACTTTTAAAGGTCTAAAATGTACTTTAGAAGGATAATTCATATTCATTTACTTTATAAAACTTCTTTTATTATGAAACCGAAGGAAAGCCGGATTTAGGGTTCCTAAGCTTCTCTTATTAGCCCCAAGTAGACCGGATTAGGGTTTTGCTTCCAATTCCTGGGGTTTCTTAACTACTAAGAATACCGAGGTTTACAATATAGGTAATATGTATCATTAGGTAGTTATTTTTATAAGTTGAAATGAGTTTTGATGAGATTAATTTATCAAAAAGAAGTGGAATCTAGATGGAAAATTTTGAGTTAGTACTCAACATATGAAATTCGTAATTTTGAATATAGGTCATAAGAACACTATCATCCAAGTCCAAAATAGAAGTTTTATGTATTAAATGGATTCTTAGGTAATAGGTACCTTAAAGTCTTAAGTTTTAATGTATTAAACAAGTTTTCCCAAAAGAATCACTCAAAAATATAATTTCAAGAAATTCGGATTTTTAGACAAATCCTATTTGAAAACATATTTGCAAAGTGGAGAATGCAAGTTTTTATGTAGAAATGAAGGCTTGGGTAATAGGTTTAATGAAGACTCAATTTAGATAAGGACAAATTGATTTTCGCAAGGAAATAACTTCAAAACAAATGAGATAGTCTAAGTTAGGAAACTAGTTTTCTTGAAATTGTATAATCATGGAGTTATACAAGTAGGAAGTTTCTTAATTTTCCTTCTTGAAAATAATATCAAAAAAATGCATGCATCAAGTTCATATCATATCATTCATGATAGGGAATCATCGATATTGCATGTGTAGTTGAACTATATGCTAGAAACATCACAAACATCCATAAAAACCATTTTTCGGAATTGATGTTTTCGAATGACCAGAACTGATGCCTCTGTTTTGTGACCTAAATATTTTCAAAAATTTAAAATAATATTAGAAATAGATAGATATTTCGAAGTAGATAGAAATCGATATATTATATGCTCAATTCCGAGTTAAAATGGGTTAGATATGGTCAATTAAACTTAGGATTTTATCTTATGCGGAAATTGACGAACTTAGTAGCTAGAATTGTTAAGTTATTAGAACCTTATAAGAAATACTCATTTCGGGTATTCCTTGTACTTAGGTAAATTGGAGGACGGATTTCCACTCCCCGAGGACAACTACGATTAGTGGATTTCTCTCCATGGCTGAGTGAGTTCATTTCTTAAATAGTTGTGCTCATGTATGCGCTTGTAATCGTAGTGGCATTAGAATTAGGAAAAGATAAAATTACCATGATTGTGACATAATCTTGGTTGAATGAATGATAAGTATATCGAGACAAGACTTGTTGATAAATCATTGTATGAGCTAGTATTAGACTTGGATTGTTTGAAATTCTTTATGATCGCGCTTAATCTGTTTAATTAATATGTCACGATTATATGAATAAACTATACATGCATATCACGTAGTGAGTCACGTGGCATGAGTTACTGTACCTTTGTGGGAAGAAGGCATAGTAATTCCGGCAACGAGGGGCCGGTAAACTCAGTTGTTGGCGGATGGGCCGCAATTAAAATGTGCGTGGGTGGGCACCTATATCAACCACAGTAAAAATATTAAAAAGTGGTGGATGGGCACTTGTATCAACCATAATAAGAAGTGAAAATATTTAAATGATGGTTGTATGGGCCTGAAACACCTAACCCCGAATGGAGGGTGTAAATCCATTCAACATAAGATTTTCGGATGGTCTTATGTATTGTATGCTCATATGCTTGTGCATTCATATGATTGCTAATGACTTGTCTGGTACATATTATTGTTGAGTATTGAATATTTGGAAATTGAATCTCACTAAGCCTGTAGCTTACACCCCGATAGTTTTGTTGTGGTATTCCTATTTTTGGTTGTTCCGAGAGAACACATTTCACGGGTTATCTTTTGGATGAAGGAGCTTTGAAGAAGTCGGGTCTAGCTAGAGGCGTGGACTTCTAGGAAAATCTCCTCGATATAAACCCTAGTATTTGTAAATGTGAATTTAGAATGAATGGACTTCCATTATTATTTTGATGGGGGTATGCCCTCTTGACTTTTGTAAAGACTTAATTTATTTATCTCGTTGTGATTTCTATTCTTAATGCTAATGTATGCCTTCTTTAGACTATTCGATTCAAAGTGTGATCCTAAAAGTTGTGCAAGAACACCTTACACCCGAAATGTAAACTTATGGGATGACTAAGGTTGTCATACTTAAGTTTAAATATCGAGTGCGGTGGACTGTCGCGTTTTGGGTACCCTTTGAGGCGTGACAACTTGTGCCTGAAGGATAATACAAGGAATTTTATGAGCCTGAGAACTCTTAACATTGTTAATGGGGGTATGCCCTCTAGTTCATGTAATAGAATAGTTCTCTATGAGACGGTCATGATTTACATTCTTATTGCTATGGTCTCTGTATGTTGAGAGTGAGCCGTATACCCGATGTTCAAACTCATAAGAAGACTAAGGTTGTCTTACTTGAGTTTAAATATTGAGTGTGGCGGACTGTCACGTGTAGGGCACTCTTTGGGGCGTAACAGTTTAAGTTGGTATCAGAGCATAGTTAAGAATCTACGATCATAACTTTAACTAACAGACTTAAGAAGACTAAGGTAGGATGAGAATAAAATAAAGCCTAGATAAGAATGGCGTGGGTAGAATGGGTTTTACAAATCTGATTCTTTCTTCTTTTGTGAATAGCTTACTCACGGTGAAACCCGCCGAGCGGCAACGTAAGTGCATAAGCGACTGATGAAACCTTAGTTGGATACCGTTTGAGAATTAGGGTCTTATGCGAAGACTTTGCTTTAGCTGGTCATCCCAGGTCAATCCGAGAGATGTTTAATTTGTGGAAAAGAGGGTTGATGAACACTGAATGGCATAAAGTGGTCACTAATATTGAGTATTGCCCTATGAGGAAGAAATGTTGGTCGGAGCTTGAAGTGATCTATGCAGTGGAAAGGATTGCTGTTCATAAGTTAGGAGAACTTATGTTTCAAGAAGCTACCTTTGTGTTGAGAAACGAAGGGGGAATGACTTTTCCCGATTTTCAAACCTAGAACCCAAATGGATACCTGTTTACTTATGCCCATGACTTGTTGAGAGATCACACTAACTGGCTTTGGGCGGATGCTCAAAGTCACTTCTTTTGGTGGGGAGTGTATGGGGAAGTGATACCTCCACCCGCCGACATGGCTCAACCACCTCCACTAAGTGAAATTGGCCACCAAACCTATGAAGAAGAAGTAGATGAGACAAAGGGTGTGGAAGTTACCATCCTGAAGAAATTGAGGGTGAAGAAGGATAGGGATTAGCGCACAAAAAGTGGAATTGATCATCTAGAGAAGGGAGCGAGACCTATGTTTGACCCATAAGTCCAAGCTGAATTTTGTAGTTGCGACCTTGAAAGATAGGTCATAGTAGTTTTGTTGTTTCGGATATCATCTATGTTTGTTGCTTGTTGTGATGTTTGCTTTAGTATGACCTGATCTCAATTCCATGAAGGGGCCTTTGTCCCCCAGTTTATGTTTTAATGAAAGCTATTGACAAGATCATATTTTATACAACTTGTTGATGTTCATAAGACCTAGAATGGATATTTGTTTTGATTAAAATTCATGTTTCAGGAATAATTTGGACAAAGAAATCAAAACAAGAAACTTTGAAGTGAAAAGTGGAAAAATTGAAGGATACACCGGCATTTCATACTTCAAAGCCACCGGCGTTCAGACGACTTACTCTCAAGGCCGCTGCCTACACTGCCAGCTTTGCCAGCCTTTAACTCAACCAACTTTACGCCACCTCAAAGCTACCGACGTAGAAGTTGAACAGGCCAGCGTACACAAAAGGCCGGTAGCTCAGAATGGAAAAGTCACCAGCGCAAATGGAGTTACAACATACGCCGGCTCCTAAGCCGCCGGCGTTGAGGCAGTGTAGATCAAGGATCTGAAACGACATGAAGATAACACATGCTTGGAGGAAAGTGAAGAGACTAAAGATGCTGGAGTGTCTACGTCGGTACAAAGCCGTCGGCTTTGGGACAGCATTCGTTACAAATTGGCCCAACCTTTCATTTCTCATCACATACACGGCTAGATCTACATGTAAGCCGCGGTGTAGAAGCGGCCTACCTGTGTAACTGAAGTTGAAAGCTACCTGTGCACTATCTGTGTAAAGAAAGAAACTGATGATACGCCGTATGTAAGCCGCCGGCGTAGAATCCATAACTGCCGGCGTACGAAGTGAAACAGCAAATTCTCATTTATGCCTTGCACGAAATTTTTCCTATAAATAGGGGTTCTCCCGCTCCAACATAATCAACAAGCAGAAGCAAATAGTACACTTCAGTATAGAAATAGTCTAGCATTTCATAGAGATTTGTGAGAGAAATTTGAGCTTTCAAGAATTGATTGAAGATTGGATACTTGAATTGGTGATATCTAATCTCTTTCTTATGCAATTCATTTATCTGAATTATTTGTTTATAATTATCAATTACATATTCTTATTTGATTTTGAATCACATCCATGAGTAGCTAAACTTTCTTTGTGGGAAGTGATGAAGTCCTAATTTTGCTAAAATGATTATTGAATTTATATTATAGGATTGTTAGAATTATGGAATATTTGTATTGAATCCTAATTATCTATTTTATTTCTGATGAAATTGAATTGATAAGAATTCTGATGATTTGGAAAAAGAATTAGGATTCATAGGAATTCATGAATTGAAATTAAACAACATTTGTGGAAACAATCAAGTTTGATTTTAATTTAGAAATTGTTCCATGTACTTCATGCAATATTTTATTTTAATTTCTCACTAAGGAATTAGGAGAAGTTAATTTAGGATATTAGATAATCATAGAATTGGAAGATTTATGATTATAAATTAGATTCCATTGATAATTTGTATAGCGGAAGCTAATAGATTATTTTATGGTTCACTAAAACTTTGTTTTGGTCTTTACAATTTCTTACAAATATCCATAATCCTAATTGTTCATATAATATAAATTCAGCATGATTAGTAAAGATTAGGATGGATTTTTTCCTTCCCACATTCATCTTATAAACTTCTCACATTCTCATTTGCATTCATATAGATAGAATTAGTTAGTAATTGTAAATTTTGATTGCCTAAATATTAGTATAAGCTAATACCAATCTAGTAGTTAATTTAGTCTCTGTGGGAACGATACTCTACTCATTCTATATTACTTGATCAAGACCCAGTACACTTGCTGGTAGTATCTGAAATTTTATATACACATCCCATTCAGATCAAGTTTTTGGCGCCGTTGCCGGGGACCAAAATTAATATTAGATTACTTTTAGTTTTGCTAGTAGTTTAGGTGTTTTCCAAGAATTGATTCTTTTCTTTCCTCTTTACAGGTTATATGCAAAGAAGTAGAAGTGCTGATCTTCTACCAATAGATCCAGAAATTGAAAGAACTTTACGTCAACAGAGGAGAGAAAACCGTAGGACAAGAAGAAATGGCAGAAAACGATCCAAGAAACAAAGGGAAACAATGATCACAACAACAATCAAATTCAAGCTGTACCTGTTAGAGCACTTCGGGATTACACTGTACCAACTGTTCAAGGTCCTGCTGTGAGAAGACCTGCAGTTCAAGCTAACAATTTTGAGCTTAAACCAGCATTGATTCAGATGGTTGAATCACATCAATTTGGAGGATATCCAAATGAAACACCGGATGAACACATTGCCAAATTCCTCCAATACTGCAACACGTCAACTAATGGTGTTACTGATGAGGCCATTAGAATGCAGCTTTTTCCTTTCTCTCTAAGGGATAAAGCATTGGCATGGTTCAACTCTCAACCACCCGAGTCAATTACTTCATGGGCAGACTTGACAACAAAATTTTTGAAGAGATTTTTCCCTCCTGCAGAACTGCCAGACTAAGGAATGAATCACCAACTTCACAAAGTTTCATGGAGAATCATTATATGAAGCTTGGGAAAGATTCAAAGAAGCAGTAAGGAAATGCCCACATCATGGACTTCCGGATAATCTTTGATTGAAAATTTCTATCTCAGTCTAGATGAGACTTTGAGATCATTGTGGATGCTACATCCGGAGGATCACTCATGGGAAAACATATGATGAAGCTAGTGCCTTAATTGAAGAATTAGCTTCTAGTGCTCACAACTGGAGCTGTGAAAGGAAGATCAAAGGTGGAATCTGTTCAAGATAGTGAATCCATGCAACAACTCACTGACTACACAAGTGAGTAAACTTGTAGCATCTAGTTCTTTAAATTCTAATCAAGTTGCTACTTGTGAGTTGTGCTCAGGACCACATCCAGTTTATGATTGTCCTCATGGCAATACACCATCATCAAGTGGAGAGCAACTCAACTATGTTGGAAATTTTGGAAGGTTAATTATGGACCATATTCAAATACTTATAATCCAGAATGGCGTAATCATCCAAATCTTTTTACAAGAATGATGCAAATGTTTTCAAGCCCCCACCTGGATTTCAAAGACAAGGTCCCATAAGAAATACTCAGCCTCCACCTCCACCTCAGCAAAATCAAATTTCAACTGATGAATTGTTGAAGACTTTCATTCAAACTACTCAGACCACACTCAACAATCAGCATGCAATCATTCAAGATCTTCAAGGGAAAATCCATCAACTTGCTCACAATTGGTAATAGACCATCTGGTTCTTACCAAGCAACACTGAGGAAAATCCTAAAACGTGAATGCAATTGTTTTGAGAAGTGGCAAAGAAGTTGAGCCGCTGAGTCAAAATTCAAGAAATGAGGAGATTCCAGTCAAAGACAAAGGAAAACAAAAGATGGAGGAACCTGTGCAAAAATCACCTGAAGTAAAAGCTTATGTTCCACCGATTCCTTTTCCGGGAAGATTGAAGCAACAAAATTGGATGAACAATTTTCAAAATTTCTGGATGTCTTCAAGAAGTTGCAAATCAATATTCCATTCTTAGAAGTGATTCAAGAAATGCCTTCATATGCAAAATTTATCAAGGAATTGCTTACTAAGAAGAGAAGGATTGATGGAAATGAACCAGTGATGCTCACAGGAGAATGCTCCATGATTTTGCAGAAAAGTCTACATTTGCCTACCAAACAAAGAGATCAGGGGAGTTTTACTGTTCCTTGCACTATAGGAAAATTTCATTTTGATAAAGTACTTATTGATTCTGGTGCAAGTATTAATCTTATGCCTTTATCCATTTTCAGGAAATTAGGACTTGAAGAATGCAAGGAGACTCATGTCACCTTGCAACTTGCAGATAGAAGTGTCAAATACCCACGTGGTATTGTTGAAAACGTTTGGTGAAGGTTGACAATTCATATTTCCTGTAGACTTTATAGTCTTGGAAATGGATGAAGATCGTGAAGTCCCAATGATTCTTGGCAGACCATTCCTTGCAACCGGTAAAGCATTAATTGATGTGGAACAAGGTAAACTCACTTTAAGGGTAGAAAATGATCAGGTAACCTTTAATGTTTATGATGCAATGAAAAGATTTGATAAAGGTTCCTGTTATACTATTGATGTTGTTGATGAGTTTATCTCTGAGTCTGTTGAAGAGAATGTAGGTGTAGAGACTATGGAATCTGTTTTGAAAATCTTGATGATTGGAGTGATATGAGAATGAGCAAGAAGAAGAAGAAGTTGAGAAAGTGCACCAAATCAAAGGAAGATATTATGAGGAGCTAGGCACTAGTGAAAGCAAGCCCGTACCATCATTGATACAGCCACCAACTCTTGAGCTTAAACCCTTCCTTCACATTTAAAATATGCTTTTCTAGGAACTGGAGATACTTTGCCAATAATTGTTTCATCTTATTTGACAGGTGAACAAGAGCAGCAGCTGCTTGGAGTTCTAAGGAAGCATAAAGAAGCAATTGGACTATTGCTGATATCAAGGGAATTAGCCCTATCATTTGTACTCACAAGATCTTGATGGAAGCTGAGTACAAACCGACAGTTCAACCACAGAGGAGACTCAACCCAACACTTAAGGAGGTAGTAAAAAAGGAAGTTTTGAAACTCCTTGATGCAGGTATTATCTATCCTATCTCTGATAGTAAGTGGGTAAGTCCAGTTCAAGTTGTACCAAAGAAAGGTGGTATGACTGTTGTGAAAAATGAAGAAAATCACTTGATTCCTACTCGTACTGTAACTGGGTGGAGAGTTTGCATTGATTATAGAAAATTAAATGATGCCACCAGAAAAGACCACTTTCCCCTCCCTTTCATTGATCAGATGTTAGAAAAACTTGCAGGGCATGATTATTATTGCTTTTTAGATGGTTATTCTGGTTACAATCAAATTTCTATCTCCTGATGACCAAGAAAAAACCACTTTTACTTGTCCCTATGGCACTTTTGCTTTTAGGAGGATGCCCTTTGGTCTTTGCAATGCACCTGCTACTTTTCAAAGGTGTATGATGGCTATTTTTTCTGACATGCTTGAGAATTTTATTGAAATTTTTATGGATGATTTTTCTGTTTTTGGAAAGTCTTTTGAAGCATGTTTAGAAAACTTAGCTTGTGTTCTTCAAAGATGCAAAGACACAAATTTGATTTTAAATTGGGAAAAATGTCATTTTATGGTAAGAGAAGGGATTGTTTTGGGTCACAAAGTTTCATTAGAGGAATTGAAGTTGATAAGGCAAAAATTGAGATCATTGAGAAATTACCACCACAACCACTGTTAAGGGAGTTAGAAGTTTTTTAGGACATGCAGGTTTTTATAGAAGATTTATTAAAGATTTCTCAAAAATTTCTAAACCCCTTTGCAATCTTCTTGAGAAAGACACAGTGTTTGATTTTGATGACAATTGTTTGCAGGCATTTAACTTATTAAAGGAGAAGCTCACATCTACCCAGTGATTATTGCACCTGATTGGGAGCTGCCTTTTGAACTTATGTGTGATGCCAGCGACTTTGCTGTAGGAGCAGTATTGGGTCAAGAAGAGGTAAGTTGTTTCATGTTATATACTATGCTAGTCGGACTTTAAATGAGGCTCAAAGAAACTATGCCACAACTGAAAGGAACTTCTTGCTGTTATATTTGCTTGTGACAAGTTTAGGCCTTATCTGATAGGATCTAAAGTCATAGTATATACTGACCATGCTGCTTTGAAATACTTGTTTGCTAAAGCTGATGCAAAGCCAAGGTTGATTAGATGGATATTGCTGCAAGAATTTGATCTTGAGATTAAGGATAAGAAGGGAACTGAGAATGTGATTGCTGATCATTTATCTAGACTAGAATCTGATAGTTTAGATATTCCTATCAATGAAAAGTTTCCTGATGAACAATTGCATGCAGTAGAGATCCTAAATTTGCCTTGGTATGCTGATTATGTCAATTATTTGGTTAGCAAAATCATTCCATATGGTTTGTCTATCAACAAAAGAAAAAGTTTTTGCATGATGTGAAAAGCTATTTTTGGGATGAACCGTATTTGTTCAAAAAATGTGCTGACCAAGTAATTAGATTGTGTGCCTGAATCTGAACAGCTTAGCATTATTGAGCATTGTCATTCAAAAGAAGCTGGAGGTCATTTTGGTCTTCAAAGGACTGTAGCTAAGGTCTTATCATCTGGATTTTATTGGCCTAATTTGTTTCGTGATTGCAGGAAATATTTATTGTCTTGTGCTCAATGTCAAAGAACTGGTAATATTTCCAAGAAACATGAATTACCACAAAACAATATCTTGGTAATTGAGCTTTTTGATGTGTGGGGAATTGACTTCATGGGTCCTTTTCCCTCATCTTTTTCAAACAAATATATACTTGTGGCAGTTGATTATGTTTCAAAATGGGTGGAAGCTGTTGCTTTACAAACAAATGATGCCCGAGTAGTTTTAAAATTTTTGAAAAAGAATATTTTTACCAGATTTGGGGTGCCTAGAGCTATCATTAGTGATGGGGGATCACATTTTTGTAACAAGCAATTTGAAAAGCTTTTATCAAAATATGGTGTTACACACAAAATTGCTACCCCCTATCATCCACAAACAAGTGGACAAGTTGAGGTATCCAATAGGGAGATCAAAAGAATTTTAGAAAAAACTGTTAATGCATCTAGAAAAGATTGGTCTTTAAAATTAGATGATGCATTATGGGCTTATAGAACCGCTTTTAAAACCCCTATTGGAATGTCCCCATTTATGATTGTTTTTGGTAAATCATGTCATCTTCCTGTAGAACTTGAGCACAAGGCATATTGGGCCATTAAATTCCTTAATTTTGATGAAAAAGCTGCAGGTGAGAAAAGATTGCTTCAATTGAATCAATTGGATGAATGGAGGAATGAAGCTTATGAGAATTCTCGTATCTACAAGGAACGAGCAAAGAGATGGCATGATAGAAACATTATCAAGCGGGAGTTTTTGCCTGGACAAAAAGTTTTACTTTATAACTCCCGTTTGAAGTTGTTTCCAGGAAAGTTGAGATCAAGATGGTCAGGACCGTTTGAGATTGCCAAAGTTTTTCCCTATGGTGCTATAGAATTGAAGACTGATGATAATCGGACTTTTAAGGTGAATGGGCATTTGCTCAAACATTTTTATGAAAGGGAAAACCATGATAGTGCCTCCACTGTCATGAATCTGAAGGAACCATAAAAGGAATTGGAAAAGTCGGGCTAAGTGACTCTAAACTAAGCGCTTCTTGGGAGGAAACCCATGTTTAATTGTAAATTAATTGTTTTGTTTTTACTAACTTTGTTTTAGTATGGACAGGTTATGCAAAAAAAAAAAAAAAAAAAAAAGCTGAAAGCCGGCTCAAGGCTGCCAGCCTTGAGCCCGCTCTGGAAAATCAAGGAAAGCCGGTTGTAAGTAGCCAGCTTTAACCTGGCGTAAAAGTTAATACAAGGGTAGATGAGCACCGCAGAAGAAGCCGGCAAGGGGAAGGTAAAGGCTGCCGGCTTACATGCCAGTGTTTGGAACAACAATTACACTGGCTCCTAAGCCGCGATGTTGGAGGCAGAGCATGTTCAAGATTTCTTGGGTTTTGAAAAATCCCAATCAAAACCGGCACTTGGGATTATAAGCCGCCAGCTTTAGGCCGGCTTATATGTGTAAGCCGACAGTGTAAATGGGTAAGCTGCCAGCCTTTTGCTCTCGGCATGAATTTATTTTACTTACACCGGCAGGTAAGCCGCCGACGTACTTGACAGAAATGCCAGCGTACGTTCTGCAGATCTGCTTTTAACAGGTACGATCTCTCTCTCTCTTTCTCATTCCTCTCATATTCACTCTCTCTTACTCTCACTCAACGAATCCATTGCCCATTCTCCTCATCCACTGCGTTTAATCCATCTGCTCAAGTAAGTTCAATGATCTCTACTTTTAGTTCTCTGCTTAAATTTGTTATATTGCTTCAATCTGTTTTAAATCTGTCAATTTGCTTATAGATTGTTGCAATTCGTAAATGGGATATGAACGTCGGATCTTGATAGGATAAATTACTTTGATGATGTTCTGATAATTTGTTCAAGTTGCATTTCGTTCCATAAATGCTTTATTCCTCCTCTGAGTCACATCGTACAGATAGACTTAGTTCGGAGCATACACAGACAGCTAGCCCAGGAGACTGTAAGCCCGGAAAATTTCAGTAAATAATTTCAAGATGAACTTCGAAAATAAACCCTAAAAATCACTCCAAATTAAAACCGAATTTCAAATGGTCTTAAATCACGAATGAATTCAAAAAAAAATTCCCGAGTCTTGGGAAAAATAAGAATTCACAAAAACGAATTAAGAACTCAACATACTACAATTCCAAAAACCACTACGTACGACAAATTCCATACGTGACTCCGATTTATAAAATCGGGTAATATAGATCCCAAAACGAATTATTAAAAAGTAAATAACGATTAACTTTCGAAAATGAAATCCAATTCAAAATTCCGAAAACGCTAAAAGATATTAAATACTAAAAAAAATAATAAAATTTAAATAATTTTTCTCAAATTAAATATGTTGTATAAACATAAATATCAGTTTCCAAATTGGCAAAGGTCTAAACCGGAAAATCACCCAGAAACCCTAAGCGGAATACAATAGCTTAAGTTCGGCAATCTAGCGCCCCTAACCCTAGAGGCCGAGTGTAGTTTAAATATATAGAATAGCTCATAGTAATATAAGTTTGTTTAAAAATATCTATATATTGGTAAATTTTTGACTATTTCAAACCGTTCGGATACAAACTTCGAAAAGTGTGTCCGGGGCTCGAGATATCAAAATATACCAATAGTACCGTTAGACTCGTAATTTCATAAGATTTCTAAATATATCAGTTATATAATTTTTCGGGTTATAAAAGTTACAGTTATAACCTTTTTATCGTATTTCCATTATTACCGGCAATTGAGTCGTCTTTTGCACTATTCATTTTTATTTCATTACAAAATTTTATTATTTTTATAAAGCCATATATTTTTAGATAAATATTTTATATGTTATAGAAAATTTTGTTTTTCTAAAATTTAATTCGTTTCGGGTATTTACGGGATCAGATTCTGTTTAAGATCCGATACTAAAAATAAAATAAATTAATTTAATAATTGGAAAATATTTTTAAAATATTTTTATTTTCATAAAATAATTTTTTAGAATTTTTCGGGTTATAAAAATATCATTTATAGCTCATATTCGCGTATTTTGATCATACCGGTAACATATTTGTTAAATTACTAAAATAATTCAAATAATAATTTAATTTTAAATATGAAAAATCTGCTACAAATATTTGGAATAAATTTTCTAATTTTAATTTATTTTAATTTATTTTATTAAAGTACTTTTACAAACCCATACTTTCAAGTACACCTTATACATATCACTTCCTTTTCACTTCAATCTTTCTACACATAATCCCCAATTCATGGCAGATTTTTGACTCATTCATGGCTGCCATTGTCTTCATTTACTCCTATTTTGACTAAAATTAATTATATTTCAATCCTTCTTCAAAAAGTTACATTACACATTAATTACACAATTCAATTTTGAGTCAAATTTCAACAAATTCACTCTCGCTCCTCTCTCAACATTCACGTGCAGCATGGGGCTTCATTGGCTGCCTTGTTTTATTTTTTTCTTTTCATTCATTAATTAAAACACTCATTTCTCTCTCTCCTTCATTTACTCATTTTTCCCTCTTTCATTCCTTAGCTTTTTCTCTCTCTTTTTCCTCTCTTTTCCTCTTCATTTTGTTCTTGTTTCTTACCATAACAAAGCTGCCCCCATTCCATTCTTAAGCGTCCACACATATTTCTTGAAGATTTTTAAGCAAATCTTCTTCTCAAAGCTTCCATAGGTGATATAGGTAAAGTGTAATGAAGGTTTCATGCATCAAAGGAACTTCCATAAGCTTAAAAGCTTAGGATGATGATGCCAAAAATGAAATCTTTCTCTTCCCACTTTTATTACCTTATATTATAATTATTTTCTTATTTAAAGTTATTATATTTTGTAGATCTAACTTTTTGTAGCTTTGATTTTTGTTTATGCCATAGATCTTGCTATATGAGTTGTTATTTTTGTTATTACCTATGATTTATGTATATATTCTTCATTCACATGTGTTCATGCACTTAAAACTAGTTTAGAAAACTAGATCTAGAGTTTTGAGTTTCAAAATGCATTAGACTTTGTTTTATGTTCATGGATGACTTGTGATAGCATGATGATGGTAGGAAGTTGTAAGAAACTCAAGATCTATCTTATTTTCAACAAAAAATCAATTTTGAAAATTCGGATGAAAATGGAACCATATTTAGAAAATTGGTTTTTCAACTTCAAATGTGTATTTTTCATTTAAAATGAGGGCTTAGGGTATAGATAACATAAATGAGTAATTTTGATGAGCAAAGCTTAGATCTATGAGTTTAAAGTTTGTTTTCATGGGTTTCATCTAGGTGTTATGTTCAATTATGTGTGGATCTTAGATTTGAACTTGAATAAATTTGTGAAATTCGTATTTTGGCAAGACCAATATTTAAAAACCACTTTCCAAGTATCAAAATGTAATTTTTTTCTTAAGAAAATGAAAGCTTAATATATGAATATCATCAAGACTTCTTTTTACAACAATCTAATGTGATTTTCAAAAGCTATTTTCAAATAAAAATTCCGTTTTCGGATTTTGGCCAAGGCCTATTTTAAAAACATGTTTTCCAACTCAAAATGAAGTTTTTATTTAAGAAATGAAGGCTCATAAGATATGATATGTAAGGAATGGATTTTCATGAGCTTAGATAGATTTTGTCAAAAGATATAACCAAAAATGAATTTTTTAAATTCGGATCCCAACTAAGACCAATTTTTGGAACCATGTATCAACTCCAAAAACTCATGTTTTATGAGAAAAATGAAGTATATAGGTAATAGATATCATTAAGCAATGATTTTTACAAGTTAAAATGAGTCTAGGCATGAGTAAGGTGTTAGACAAGTAATGGAATTAAAATGAAAAATTTGAGTTAGTAATCAATTGTCAAATTCGTTAATTTGAGATGATGCTAAGTAATCACTTAGTATTTGAGCTCAAATTGCAAGTTTTATGTGTTAAATGAAGTCCTTAGACAATAGATATAGCAAAGCTTCAAATTTTGATGCATTAAACAGTTTTCTCATAAGAAATATGCAAGAAATGAAAATTTCTAAAATTCGGATTTTTGTGAAAAAGCTTGTTTAAAAACATATTTACAAAGTGTAAAATGGAAATTTTTATGAAGAAATGAATGTCATAAGTATATATATAATGAAGACTCAATTTTGACAAAAATAATTATATTCCTTAAGTAACAAATCTAAAACAAATGGAAATGATAAAGTTAGAAAACTAGATTTTTCATAAGTAAGTTGTCATTATGGTCTTGCAAAATAAAAAGTTATAAAATTTCCTTTTAGCAAAATCATCAAGATCAGCATGCAATAGGCTCATCTCATGTCATTCATGTTAAGAAATCATTCATATTGCATGTATAGCCAATTTATATGGTAGGAACATTACAAACTCTTACAAAAGTATTTTTTGGAAATTGAAATTGTTGCTGCACCAATCTGATCCGACCTTTTCGAAGCTTCAATGTTTTCAAAACTAAAATATAATATTAGAATTAGGTAGATCTCTCGAAGTAGATAGAAATCGATATATAATTTGCGAAATTCCGATGTAAAACGACCAAGTTATGACCATTTTAAGTTGGAATTCCGCTTAGGACGTGAATTACGAATTTGATAGTTCGTATAAGATCGTTTAAATTAGTTTGAGTTGAAATACTTATTAGAGTATTTCTTCCTTTTTAGGAGATCCCGAGATCGACGATTCTCTACCACCAGATTATTATTACTAGAAGGCCAGCGAACCTATGGCGGAGTGAGTTTTCTCCTTGCTTTGTTACCTTGATTGTGCTTGTAGTTAGTTGCATTAGAATTATAGGAACAAGATAAAAATCGATATGAATGGGGATGGGAGATATGATGAGATTGTGATGAATGTATGCCAAAGAATACTAAAGCATATCGAAACCACGATTTGATTGAATAATTGCACCGTTCATATTATTTCTGTTATATGTGTGATATTGGTTGGTCACTCTAAAGAATGTATAAATATTTATGACCAAAGCAAAAATTAAATTGGTCATGCATCGCATTGGACATATTGCATTGGTAGCATGCTACTCCTACGCAGGTCGATTGGTATAGTCCGTGGATGATTCGTTTGGATAACGAACCCGGTGCCAGAGCTCATTCAGGGGTACTAAGGCGCATGTGGATGCATTCTTGGATGAGCCTAGCCGAGTCGAGTGCTAAGAGCCGAGGGCTTGGGGACTAGATGCGGTCGTGTAGACTCAATACCATTCCTAACCCAAGATACGGAGAGCGTAAATCCGTTCTGTGTGTGGGTTCCAGATACCATGCATAATTGCTTGCTCACGTGTTTGTTCATGCATAGCATATGAATGATTATAACTTGTTTGTTATGGTACGAAATTAAGGGAATTCTCACTAAGCTAGTGTAGCTTATACCCCAATAGTTGTTTAAATGAAACAGGTTATTTCAAGCATGCAAAGTGGGGACCGAATTGGTTAGAGCCGGGAATGACTCCGGGATTTCAGCAAGGAATACAAATGTTTGTAGTTATCAGCTAGTTTTATGATTTGTCTTCTAATAGTTTATGCAGGGAAGTCTGTGGATGAATGTAATCGAAGTTGAATGATTGTATTTTGAAGTATAGTGATTTGAATCTAAAGTATAGTAAATTTGTATTTCCTTTATATTGTTACTCAGTTGTATCAACATAAAATGTATCATTCCGATGTGTCTCCTTCATGTGTTAGACGCCTTGTACATAGTATGAAAGCCTTCGTGTGACTGAGGTGGTCATTCTTAGGCTTTAATATTATGTACGGCGGACTGCCACATTTAGGGTACCCTTCGGGGCATGACAGTTTAGTTGGTATCAGAGCAACAAGGTTTTGGGAATTAGGTGGAAAAACTTTAGGAGGATAAAATGTTAAGATACGATCTTAGGAATGGATAGATAAGTGTTCCATAACCCTTAAGTAAAGAAGAAACTAGATTTAGCTGCTTGACCCTTAAGATGTGACTTTCGATTGTTAAGGATTTGAATTCCGTCTTGGAGACTTTTGGAGAACATAGAAACAGACATATGAGGAAGGAAGATTGAAAATATTAGATGGGATGATCGAATCTATTTTAGCAACTCCAAAATACAAGAACAAATGACCCTACCCAACCTTTGGTTTAAACCGATAATAGAAAATGGTAGATTTCCCCTTTGACCTAGGAGACCACTACGTGGGTAGGATTAATTGCGTGCTTTCACCGTTTTTCTAAATAAACATGTTTAAAGAAAATAAAAAGTTATAACTCTTTTTCTAAACCATACGCGATTTATGAGTAGTATAATTTGGCTAATGTGACCGTTTCGTCTTGTTTCTAGGAGACTACCTGAGGAGAACATGCAACAGTCGACTAACCTTCCCGATGGACAACAAGTGAGAGACACTCCACCACCACAAGATCCAATGCAACAAGTCATAGACCTTCTAGGGTGTTTGGTGGATACACAAAAGCTCCTCTTACAATGAGTGCTTATTAGGAATGTGCCGGTTCAGGTGGAAGGACCCCACCAAGTGACAATGCAAGGAATTGAGACTCCTTCTGTTATGGCTAGTCCAAGCTCCAAAGTCAGAAGGTATAAGACAACTAGCCTAACTGTTAAAAATGAACCTTTTAAAAAGCGTAAGATCACTTGTTGGAAGTGCAAGGAAAGTCATTATCCAAGATAGTGTCCACGGTTAAAGCACAAGTGTTACCTCTGTGGAGATCCTGAGCATAAGATTATGGACTGTCCAGGAAAGAAAACTCTAAAGCGCTTCATCTGCAAACTGTAAACCCCGGTTTTTCAAGTAGCCAAGAAAACCCTAGAACCGGAAACCAAAACCCTAAACCGGAATAGCTCAAGTCTGGAGGGAGAACTAGGAACCCTAATTCTAGCTTTTCCTCGGTTTCCAGTTAAGAAACTTTTATAAGAAAATTTAAAATTTAATATAGTTCCTAATTATATTTCAAACCAAGAAAATATCAGACTTTTAAGAAAATTTCAATTCCGGGTCATCCCGAAACCTATTATAGAAAAACGTGCCCCGGAACTAGAATTTCAAAAATATACTTATGAGTACTCATTTGAACCGAAATAAAATAAGGATTTCAAAAAATATATTTTTCATAATTTTCCGGTTTATGAAAAATACAGTTATAGCCTTTTTATTCGTATTTCATTACTACCGGAAATTAAATTGTCTTGTCAACTATTCATTACTATTCATAAAAGTACTACCTAGCCTACCTATTAGCCACCCTACAAATCTAACTCTTACCATCAATCAAATCTCTTCCATTCTTCCATAACTTTTGTCCCTTCAACTTTACTTTAATACATGACAAGTGATGTAAATCAAATCAAGCCAAATCAAGATGGATAAGGCAAGCTTCCTCCCTCCCCTTATGCTTCAAACCGGCGCCAATTTGGCCCCCCTTCCCATGCCCCTTTTGAATTTTTTTCTTTTTCATTTAACCTAATTACACTTCCTATATAAGCTATCTTTCCTCTCTCTCTCCTCATTCTTCACTTTCCAAATTTTACAAAGTGTAAAAAGCTCCAAAATCCTCTCCTTTTCTCTCTTGGCCGAAACCTCTCAAGCCACACACACACACATACAACTTTCCATTTTCTCGTTATATCTCCATTCCACTTCAAGTAAGTAAAGTTCCACTTCTTCCCACTCATAAAACTTTGTTATGGCTAAGTGATTTTTGGATATTTCAACTCCATGTCCCCATGATCTTTTAGTAGGGACAATGAGATATCAAAACAAAAATCCCAAACCATTACAAAGTGGATCTAACTTTTAAGGAAGCTTTCATACCAAAAGCTTTACTTTTATCCATCAAAAAGTCTTTTAAACAAAGGATCTTCTATAAAAATATGGTTTTTATGTTTTTAAAACTCATTTAAGCATTTGATAAAGTAGATCCATCATCTTATTACTCATGATCATGTAGGCATCTAAGGTCTCATTATTATTTTGTTTTTATGTGCATAAATAGTCTTAAATACTTTTGTCTTTAGTAAATGACTTTCCTAGTATATAGATCTATAGATAGATGAGTCCATGAAGTCAAAAAGAAAAGTACTTTACAAGAAAAAGACTTATGAAAATTCGGATGACTTTGAAAACCTAGGTCAAAAACACTTTTAACAACTTCTAAACATATATTTTATAAGAGAAATGAAGCCTATGGGTAATAGATAATGTTTAGTAGTATTTCTTTTGAGTCTAAATGAGTTTTTACTAAAGAAAATGTTGGAAACAAGAAATGAAGTCCATAGAAGTTTTGAATTAAAAGTCATGTAGACAAAATTCGTAATAATGGATGTAGGGTTAGAAAACACTATTTTTCCAACTTCAAAAATGATATTTTCTTAAACAAATGAAGTCCTTGGGATATAGGTATAATAAATACTTAAAGTTTTAAGTACAAAATATATTTTTCCTAAAGGAACCAACTTGAAAATGGACTTTTGTAAATTCGGATTTTTGGAAACCCCATAGTAAAAGACCCACTTAAAAGTTTATAAATGTGGATTTATTTAAAGAAATAAAGGCCTTAGGATATAACTAATATAAGGGTCAAAATTTCTTAAACAAAGTAGAGTTTTTCTAAAAGAAATCCTTGTAATATGTAGGTGTGGTCAAGTGTAGTAATTTCACTTACTAAACATTGGTATCAATTGGTTTCTAAGAAAAGTTTATTTTAAAATTCATTAAATCTAAAAAGTTATGAGAACATAGACTCATTAAAGTTCACATCATGACATTCATGTTAGGGAAAATCATTACCATTGCATTTAGTATCATTTTATACTTAGGAATCTCAAATGCATTCATGAAAACCGCATTTTTGGAATCAAGAAACCCGCTGTACAGATCTGATCCCTCAATTCCGAGTCTTAGATATTTTCAAAACTTGATTTAAACTTAATATTTAGAAAGCTCTTCCGAAGTAGATAGAAATCGGTATAAAATTTGCGAAATTCCGACTTAAAACGACCAAGTTATGGTCATTTTAAAACGGAACTTCGGAAATGACGCGAATTCCGATTTCATTAAGTTTCCTTAGAGTTTTAGTGTCTTAAGTTGATAGAATACTTATTAGGGTATTTCTTATATGAATAGGTGAACCCGTGGACGGTGACTTTTTGCCTCCGGACTATTATTACTAGAAGAACGGAGTACCAATGGCGAAGTGAGTTTTTCTTCCCAATTCATTTATTGTATGTGCTTGTAAAGTAGTGCACTAGAATGTAGGTCAATTGAATGGAATATGAATGATGGGGATTAATGGGAAATTATATGATTGATGATGATGTGAGAAAACAAATTAAGAATATCGAAACCGGGTGATAAACTTTGATTGTATAGTTAGCTATGATGGATTGTCTGATAAATTGATTGATCGCCTAAGTAAATTGGCTTAATCATCTACTTGGACTAATGCTAAATTGACATGTGCATATCATAAGGGGATGGAGCATTAGCATTTGTAGGTTAGTCGTGAACCATAAACGACAACGAATAATCGTAGGTTAGTCGTGAACCATAAACGACATCGAATAATCGTAGGTTAGTCGTGAACCATAAACGACATCGAATAATCGTAGGTTAGTCGTGAACCATAAACGACATCGAATAATCGTAGGTTAGCCGTGATCCATAAACGGGATATTGTTAGTACCGCAGTAGTCGTTAATCTGCTAACCCGGGATGGAGGGCGCAATTCCATCCACATATGATTTCCGGTTAGTCATATGTATGTTGAACTCATGTGTTTGATGCATACACTTGCTTGATTAATAACTTGTTTGAATTGCTGTGGCATAAATGTTTTTGTGGGAGATTACACTCACTAAGCTAGTTAGCTTACGTCCCTACAGTCCATTCCTTTTGCAGCTTACACATTTATGGCTTAGGCGACGAGACTCGGCTGAATAGGTACCGAAGCTAGGAGTTTTCCCTAGAAGTTGTAATTTCTGTATTAGACTTCCATAGAAAACTTCTAAGACTTAGATGACTGTAATAGACCATTAAATATTTTTTGGGGGGGAATGCCCCTTAGAATTTGTAATATTTATTTATGTTTCATGAATTATATCCTACTGCCTATGCATGCCAAATTAAGCTTTTATCTCCATTTGGACTTGTACTCTATTATTGTAAAGGTACGCCTTACATCTATATGAGACTCTCGAAAGACTAAGGTGGTAATTCGGGAATCTTATATGGCATGTGGCGGACTGTTACGTTTAAGGTACCCTATGGGGCGTGACACAAACAGCCGGGGCACCGGGCAAGTAGATGCCCCTACAAGAATTAACAGCTGAACAGCTGCCCTTGTTTGGAAGAAGTCAGTCTCCTAGAAATATTAATAGATTTCTCGTGTTGAGCGTTAAGAGCAAATAACTTTTTGAAAAAGAACAAAATGTTTTGAAAATATAACCCAATGTTGTAGTTTATCATCTAGTTCATGAATTAATTCCAATGTATGCTTTGCATCCTTTCTTTGAACTTTTGTAATAGAAGATTTAAATCTTCTCTTGATTTCATGTATGTCGCTTTGGATATTATGAAGTTCTTATTATTGATTTTTATTTCAGTATAATTTCAATAATTCTTATATATGTTTTTATTTCCGCATTTTCGTGTTCTATATTTCCGATAAGTTTCTTTAAGTCTCTTTTAACGCCTTAAGATGTAATAAAAGATTTAGAATTTTTACCTGAGCTTAATAAAATTGTAGGAGACATACCCAACCACAACAAGAAACCGTTTTGACTCCTTTAGGACCCGAGCACCAAGTGATACCCGAACCACCTAACCAAGGGGGAAATGCTTCAATAGAGATTGAACGACATACTAGTCAGATAAGAAGCTACATGCAACAGATTCAAGTTAGTTCAACATCTACACCTGTGAGATATGAGCAAGAAACAACGCAAGATGAACCCCCATCACCTCAATACCACCAAAGTCTCTTACCATGCTTCATAAAGTGTAACCAGTATTTCGATGGAGTTCTTGGAAAAACAAATGAGGCAGAGGATTGGTTGGCACATATTGAGAGGTCCTTTAATGCTTTTGAAGTACCACACTGTTTGAGAGTCAATTATGGAACCTATATGCTCCGCTTACATGCCCGAGTATGATGGGAATCTAAGGAAAGAGATTTGACGCCTCCAGTTACATGGGAGATGTTTAAATATGAGTTTTTGGATAAATATTTCCCCATGAGCTTAAGAGTCTAGTACAGTGCGGATTTCTCAGTATCTCACAAGGAGATCGTAGTGTGGAACAATACGAAACCGAGTTCGGTAGATTGTTGCAATATGCTCCAGAATCATATAAGCAAAGTGAGGAACTCAAAAGACAAGTGTTTCTGAATGGTTTAAAAGAAGACCTTCGGACTCGATTGGAAAAATTTGATATAAGGAGTTATCAAGGATTGCTAGAAAGAGCACGGATAATAGAAAATGCTCAAAAGAGGAGGCAAGAAAGAAGTAATAAGGAAATAGAGTTTATCTATGCTGCAATGACCCGAGTCAAAATGTCAGAACACTTCCCTTGGATGATGACCCAAACAAGGAAGAAGACATAATATTGGATAAGATACAATGTTAGAAATGTAAGGGACAGCATTACCCTATACGGTGTCCACGACTTCAATCCAAGTGTTACCTCTGTGGGGACCCCAGTCACAAAGTTGAGAAGTGTCCCAAAAAGACGACCAACGCATGCTTTCTTTGCTCAAAAACAGGACATTTAGCTAAAACATGCCTTGAACGGGATAACTTGCATGTTGCTTCGCTGGATCAACCAAGAAGAAGAGAGGAGGAGATGTAATAGGAAAAAGCAACAAAGGAAAAAGGAATCGAGTTCTTGAAGATCATCTTATCCGGAAATCTAGTCCACAACCCTCACACATATGTAGTATGAAGAAGCTAGTGATGAAGAGCTGGATCCTTTGCCATGGAAGGAAGCGAGGATCAAAGATGCAACTCAGTATCAGGTTAGCGCTATACCCTTAGACTACCGCATATTCTTTCCCGTCAATAGAATCAAAGAGATAGGTTGTTAGAAATACCCTTCGGATTAAATGGCTAGACTAAAAATAGGAAAGCCCGAGACCATTAAAAGCTAGTATGAGCCAATGATGGAAACTAAAACAAAAACTCGTTTAATTTAACAAATTCCAAAACAATCCTCATACAACTTCTTGTAAATAAAGAACTTTGAAAGATCGAAATCTACATTGATCGTTACACAAAAGTTAAAATTTTAGCGATCAAATCTCAATTACCAAACTCCATAAGATCTTCACAAGTAAATAATTATACAATAAAGCAATGAGATCTCTTGATTTCAATCTCATCAAGATGATCACGATGATAAGAATTTAAAACGATGATGACCATATTGTTTAAGGGAATATGAATCATAAAGCACAATATTGTATATACATCCATATAAGAATGGAGAAGCGAATCCACAACCTTCGTTGGTCAAGTAATCGGGTCATGAAAGGTCGTGTTGTCTTGAGTTGACTAGTGTCGGTCGAGTCGATTCGTCTATGGTCTCGAGTCAAGTCCGTGTCGTTTTCCAAAAGAGTCGCATAAGTGAAGGTTGGAATCGCTAAGCCAAATCTTATAAAATTGTATGTGCTATATTTCGTAAAGGATCTATCATGCGAAATTTACAAATAATACAAACCAAAGCACAAACCGGTGCTAGAAACTATAACTCGAAATTCACAATCTTTTCTCGATAAACGATATACGCGTAACAAGTTTTGCGGACAAAACTTTCCTTAAGGTGGGGAGGATGTAAGCCCCGGAAAATTTCAGTAAATAATTTCAAGATGAACTTCGAAAATAAACCCTAAAAATCACTCCAAATTAAAACCGAATTTCAACTGGTCTTAAATCACGAATGAATTCAAAAAAAAAAAATTCCCGAGTCTTAGGAAAAATAAGAATTCTCAAAAACGAAGTAAGAACTCAACATACTACAATTCCAAAACCACTACGTACGACAAATTCCATACGTGACTCCGATTTATAAAATCGGGTAATATAGATCCCAAAAACGAATTATTAAAAAGTAAATAACGATTAACTTTCGGAAATGAAACCCAATTCAAAAATTCCGAAAACGTTAAAAGATATTAAATACTAAAAAAAATAATAAAATTTAAAATAATTTTCTCAAATTAAATATGTTGTATAAACATAAATATCAGTTTCCAAATTGGCAAAGGTCTAAACCGGAAAATCACCGAAACCCTAAGCGGAATACAATAGCTTAAGTCCGGCAATCTAGCGCCCCTAACCCTAGAGGCCGAGATGTAGTTTAAATATATAGAATAGCTCATTGTAATATAAGTTTGTTTAAAAATATCAGATTGGTAAATTTTTTACCTATTTCAAACCCGTTCGGATACAGACTTCGAAAAGTATGTCCCGAGGCTCGAGATATAAAAAATATACCAATAGTACCGTTAGACTCGTAATTTCATAAGATTTCTAAATATATCAGTTATATATTTTTCGGGTTATAAAAGTTACAGTTATAACTTTTTTATCGTATTTCCATTATTACCGGTAATTGAGTCGTCTTTTGCACCATTCATTTTTATTTCATTACAAAATTTTATTATTTTTATAAAGCCTTATATTTTTAGATAAATATTTTATATGTTATAGAAAATTTTGTTTTTCTAAAATTTAATTCGTTTCGGGTATTTACGGGATCAGATTCTGTTTAAGATCCGATACTAAAAATAAAATAAATTAATTTAATAATTGGAAAATATTTTTAAAATATTTTTATTTTCATAAAATAATTTTTTAGAATTTTTCGGGTTATAAAAATATCATTTATAGCTCATATTCGCGTATTTTGATCATACCGGTAACATATTTGTTAAATTACTAAAATAATTCAAATAATTATTTAATTTTAAATATGAAAAATATGCTACAAATATTTGGAATAAATTTTCTAATTTTATTTTATTTTAATTTATTTTATTAATAAAGTACTTTTACAACCCATACTTTCAAGTACACCTTACACATATCACTTCCTTTTCACTTCAATCTTTCTACACATAATCCCACAATTCATGGCAGATTTTTGACTCATTCATGGCTGCCATTGTCCTTCATTTACTCCTATTTTGACTAAAATTAATTATATTTCAATCCTTCTTCAAAAAAGTTATATTACACATTAATTACACAATTCAATTTTGAGTCAAATTTCAACAAATTCACTCTCTCTCCTCTCTCAACATTCACGTGCAGCATGGGGCTTCATTGGCTGCCTTGTTTTATTTTTTTCTTTTCATTCATTAATTAAAACACTCATTTCTCTCTCTCCTTCATTTACTCCTTCTTCCCTCTTTTATTCCTTAGCTTTTTCTCTCTCTTTTTCCTCTTCATTTTGTTCTTGTTTCTTACCATAACAAAGCTGCCCCCATTCTATTCTTAAGCTTCCACACATATTTCTTGAAGATTTTTAAGCAAATCTTCTTCTCAAAGCTTCCATAGGTGATGTAGGTAAAGTGTAATGAAGGTTTCATGCATCAAAGGAACTTCCATAAGCTTAAAAGCTTAGGATGATGATGCCAAAAATGAAATCTTTCTCTTCCCCACTTTTATTACCTTATATTATAATTATTTTCTTATTTAAAGTTATTATATTTTGTAGATCTAACTTTTTGTAGCTTTGATTTTTGTTTATGACATAGATCTTGCTATATGAGTTGTTATTTTTGTTATTACCTATGATTTATGTATATATTCTTCATTCACATGTGTTCATGCACTTAAAACTAGTTTAGAAAACTAGATCTAGAGTTTTGAGTTCATAAAATGCATTAGACTTTGTTTTATGTTCATGGATGACTTGTGATAGCATGATGATGGTAGGAAGTTGTAAGAAACTCAAGATCTATCTTATTTTCAACAAAAATCAATTTTGAAAATTCGGATGAAAATGGAACCATATTTAGAAAAGTGGTTTTTCAACTTCAAAATGTGTATTTTTCATTTAAAATGAGGGGTTTAGGGTATAGATAACATAAATGAGTAATTTTGATGAGCAAAGCTTAGATCTATGAGTTTAAAGTTTGTTTTCATGGGTTTCATCTAGGTGTATGTTCATATTATGTGTGGATCTTAGATTTGAACTTGAATAAAATTTGTGAAATTCGTATTTTGGCAAGACCAATATTTAAAAACCACTTTCCAAGTGTCATAATGTAATTTTTTCTTAAGAAAATGAAGGCTTAATATATGAATATCATCAAGACTTCTTTTTACAAGAATCTAATGTGATTTTCAAAATAAAAATTCCGTTTTCGGATTTTGGCCAAGGCCTATTTTAAAAACATGTTTTCCAACTCAAAAATGAAGTTTTTATTTAAGAAATGAAAGGCTCATAAGATATGATATGTAAGGAATGGATTTTCATGAGCTTAGATAGATTTTGTCAAAAGATATAACCAAAAATGAATTTTGTAAATTCGGATCCCAACTAAGACCAATTTTTGGAACCCATGTATCAACTCCAAAACTCATGTTTTATGAGAAAATGAAGTATATAGGTAATAGATATCATTAAGCAATGATTTTTACAAGTTAAAATGAGTCTAGGCATGAGTAAGGTGTTAGACAAGTAATGGAATTAAAATGAAAATTTTTGAGTTAGTGATCAATTGTCAAATTCGTAATTTGAGATGATGCATAAGTAATCACTTAGTATTTGAGCTCAAATTGCAAGTTTTATGTGTTAAATGAAGTCCTTAGACAATAGATATAGCAAAGCTTCAAATTTTGATGCATTAAACAAGTTTTCTCATAAGAAATACGCAAGAAATGAAAATTTCTAAAATTCGGATTTTTGTGAAAAGCTTGTTTAAAAACATATTTACAAAGTGTAAAATGGAAATTTTTATGAAGAAATGAATGTCATAAGTAATATATATAATGAAGACTCAATTTTGACAAAAATAATTATATTTCTTAAGTAACAAATCTAAAACAAATGGAAATGATAAAAGTTAGAAAACTAGATTTTTCATAAGTTGTCATTATGGTCTTGCAAAATAAAAAGTTATAAAATTTCCTTTTAGCAAAATCATCAAGATCATGCATGCAATAGGCTCATCTCATGTCATTCATGTTAAGAAATCATTCATATTGCATGTATAGCCAATTTATATGGTAGGAACATTACAAACTCTTACAAAAGTGTTTTTTGGAAATTGAAATTGTTGCTGCGCTAATCTGATCCGACCTTTTCGAAGCTTCAATGTTTTCAAAATTTAAATATAATATTAGAATTAGGTAGATCTCTCGAAGTAGATAGAAATCAATATATAATTTGCGAAATTCCGAGTTAAAACGACCAAGTTATGGCCATTTTAAGTTGGAATTCCCGCTTAGGACGCGAATTATGAATTTGATAGTTCGTATAAGATCGTTTAAATTACTTTGAGTTGAAATACTTATTAGAGTATTTCTTCCTTTTTAGGAGATCCCGAGATCGACGATTCTCTACCACCGGATTATTATTACTAGAAGGCCGGCAAACCTATAGCGGAGTGAGTTTTCTCCTTGCTTTGTTACCTTGATTGTGCTTGTAGTTAGTTGCATTAGAATTATAGGAACAAGATAAAAATCGATATGAATGGGGATGGGAGATATGATGAGATTGTGATGAATGTATGCCAAAGAATACTAAAGCATATCGAAACCACGATTTGATTGAATAATTGCACCGTTCATATTATTTCTGTTATATGTGTGATATTGGTTGGTCACTCTAAAGAATGTATAAATATTTGTGACCAAAGCAAAAATTAAATTGGTCATGCATCGCATTGGACATATTGCATTTGGTAGCATGCTACTCCTACGCAGGTCGATCGGTATGGTCCGTGGATGATTTGTTTGGATAACGAACCCGGTGCCAGAGCTCATTCAGGGGTACTAAGGCGCATGTGGATGCATTCTTGGATGAGCCTAGCCGAGTCGAGTGCTAAGAGCCGAGGGCTTGGGGACTAGATGCGGTCGTGTAGACTCAATACCATTCCTAACCAAGATACGGAGAGCATAAATCCGTTCTGTGTGTGGGTTCCGGATACCCATGCATAATTGCTTGCTCACGTGTTTGTTCATGCATAGCATATGAATGATTATAACTTGTTTGTTATTGTACGAAATTAAGGGAATTCTCACTAAGCTAGTGTAGCTTATACCCCAATAGTTGTTTAAATGAACAGGTTATTTCAAGCATGCAAAGTGGGGACCGAATTGGTTAGAGCCGGGAATGACTCCGGGATTTCAGCAAGGAATACAAATGTTTGAAGTTATCAGCTAGTTTTATGATTTGTCTTCTAATAGTTTATGCAGGGAAGTCTGTGGATGAATGTAATCGAAGTTGAATGATTGTATTTTGAAGTATAGTGATTTGTATCTAAAGTATAGTAAATTTGTATTTCCTTTACATTGTTACTCAGTTGTATCAACATAAAATGTATCATTCCGATGTGTCTCCTTCATGTGTTAGACGCCTTGTACATAGTATGGAAGCCTTCGTGTGACTGAGGTGGTCATTCTTAGGCTTTAATATTATGTATGGCGGACTGCCACGTTTAGGGTACCCTTCGGGGCGTGACAGAGACACTCAGAGACATACTCTTGAGCGCAGTAGTAGAGCCAGTCCAGGACCAGAGAGCTAGAGACCCTGCTAACTCTCATTTAATCTTTATTATTTTTATTTTTTATTGGCTTGCATATTTATTGAGCACCCAAGTTCCTATGGATAGACTCTTTTCTTTATGCTTTTATTTATGCTTTTATTTTTTGCTTTTATTTTTGTTTTTGTTTTTCTTTTGTAGTGATTACAGGAAAGCCAGCAAAGCAAAAATTCTCTTGTAATGCAAATTTTGATGACTACTGAATTCAGGGAAGTATCAAATTCTTTTCCTTAATCCTTTCCTATGATTTAATTTATTGCAAAACAGTGAGGACACTGTTTAGTTGAAGTGTAGGGGAAGGGATAAATTGAATGAAGTGCTGAATCAAAGTGATGAATATGATCTGTTGTCTGCTGTTATTTATATTTGAAATTCTCCATCTTGTATTTTTGGTTGGAAAGCAAATTGTGAGGAAATTCTGCCAAATTTTTTTCAAAAATCTCTTGAAATTGGAGAGAGTATAAAGTAAAGACTGAAAGTAATGAAATTGACTTGTGAAAGTATCTTACTCACCTGCTGTTGTGATTGGTTTACTAAGTTAAAATTAAGTTGTAAAATCCTTAAGAAACAAGTTTAGTTTATTTTTAACTTTGGAATTGGAAATTTAAGAGCAGGTCGAGTCCTTTTGTGAAAAATAAACAAGTTTACTTCTAGGAAATTTTAGTTTGTATATATTCTTTGAATTATAACACTTAGTGAAAGAGGTAAAAGAAACTTTTAAACTTAGTGATCCTTTATAAAAATAAGTCTTTGATATTGTTATTGCATTCAAAAAGAAAGAAACAAGCATAGTCACTACTCCTCTGACTTGAAATTTTGAGTTATGAGTATCTAAACTTAAATGTTAAAGTGAGGAAGAGTTCTTAGGGGTTTTGAAACCTGGTCACTTAAGTGATGAGCCTGGGATGTGCCGACTCAATGAACTCACTATAACGAGAAGGGAAGAAAGACAAAAGTTCAATTCATGAGCTTTGAAAAGCAAAAAGATGGAGGCAAAAACCTCCTAAAAAGAAAATAAATGCTTGAAAAAGAAAAAGAAAAATGAATGCAAATATGCAAATAAAGGAGACTTATAATAAAAAAGGAGAAATTCTAAGGAAAAAGTAGATACCACATGCTTTCATTTAGTGTTACTTAGAATATATAAAAACTAAAAGTCCAATGAAGTTTAAGTTAGTATTTTTCCTTAGTGGATTGAGTATTTGCTTTTGAATAGAATGTTCTTTTGTTAAAAATTAAGATTAAAACTTTTTTTTGTTTGGATTAACTCCTAAATTTTAATTATAGTACTCTAATTACAAGAATTTGGTATGGTTAAAGCAATCATATACAAGAAAAACAAGTTAAAGAAATTATGATTAAAATTGGAAAAATTGTACTATCTATAAGAGATTTCATTTTGTTCTTCATTATTTTGCTTGAGGACAAGCAAAAGTTCAAGTGTGGGGGAATTGATAAGATCATATTTTATACAACTTGTTGATGTTCATAAGACTTAGAATGGATATTTATTTTGATTAAAATTCATGTTTCAGGACTAACTTGGACAAAGAAATCAAAACAAGAAACTTTGAAGTGAAAAGTGGAAAAATTGAAGGATACGCCGGCATTTCATACTTCAAAGCCACCAGCGTTCAGACGGCTTACTCTCAAGGCCGTTGCCTACACTATTAGCTTTGCCAGCCTTTAACTCAACCAACTTTACGCCGCTTCAAAGCTGCTAGCATAGAAGTTGAACAGGCCAGCATACACGAAAGGCCGGCAGCTCAGAATGGAAAAGTCACTAGTGCAAATGGAGTTACAACATACGCCGGCTCCTAAGCCGCCGGCATTGAGGCAGTATAGATCAAGGATCTGAAGCAACATGAATATAACACATGCTTGGAGGAAAGTGAAGAGACCAAAGATGCTGGAGTGTCTACGCCAAGCCGCCTGCTTTGGGATAGCTTTCGTTACAAATTGGCCCAACCTTTCATTTCTCATCACATACGCCGGCTAGATCTACATCTAAGCCGCCAGTGTAGAAGTGGCCTACCTATGTAACTGAAGTTGAAAGCTGCCTGTGCACTGTCTGTGTAAAGAAGAAATTGATGATACGCTGTCTGTAAGCCGCCGGCGTAGAATCCATAACTGCCGGCGTATGAAATGAAACAGCAAATTCTCCTTTAATGCCTTGCACGAAATTTTTCCTATAAATAGGGGTTCTCCACGCTCCAACAATAATCAACAAGTAGAAGCAAAATAGTACACTTCAGTATAGAAATAGTCTAGCATTTCATAGAGATTTGTGAGCTTTCAAGAATTATAATTGAAGATGGGGATACTTGAATTGGTGATATCTAATCTCTTTCTTATGCAATTCATTTATCTGAATTATTTGTTCATAATATTATCAATTACATATTCTTATCTGATTATTGAATCTACATCCATGAGTAGCTAAACGTTTCTTTGTGGGAAGTGATGAAGTCTTAATTTTGCTAAAATGATTATTGAATTTATATTATAGGATTGCTAGAATTATGGAATATTTGTATTGAATCCTAATTATCTATTTTATTTCTTAATGAAATTGAATTGACAGAATTCTGATGATTTGGAAAAATAAATTAGGGTTCGTAGGAATTCATGAATTGAAATTAAACAACATTTGTGGGAACAATCAAGTTGATTTTAATTTAGAAATTGTTCTATATACTTCATGCAATATTTTTTTAATTTCTCACTAAGGAATTAGGAGAAGTTAATTTAGGATATTAGATAATCATAGAATTGGAAGATTTATGATGATAAATTAGATTCCATTGATAATTTGGCTAACGGAAGCTAATAGATTATTTTATGGTTCACTAAAACTTTGTTTTGGTCTTTACAATTTCTTACAAATATCCATAATCATAATTGTTCATATAATATAAATTCAGTATGAATAGTAAAGATTAGGATGGATTCTTTTCCTTCCCACATTCATCTTATATAAACTTCTCACATTCTCATTTGCATTCATATAGATAGAATTAGTTAGTAATTGATCAAATTTTGATTGCCTAAATATTAATATAAGCTAATACCAATCTAGTAGTTAATTTAGTCTCTGTGGGAACGATACTCTACTCATTCTATATTACTTGATAAATACCCAGTACACTTGCTGGTAGTATCTAAAATTTTATATACAGATCCCATTCAGATCAGCTATATTATGTTTTATGAAGTTAAGATTTCCTTCTTTAAGTTCCTTGAATTATATTTTTCCTTTATAATTGCTTACTTGTATTAGTGCTTCCGGCAATTCCAAAATTCGATAGAAAAGCTAATAATGTCATCAGAAGATTATTTAACTGAGTTATTTAAAGGAAATACAATCGCAGTAGAGAAAGAAGATGCCAAAAACAAACCATGGCAAATGAACCCGATATGGGGGAAAAGTAACAAGGAACATCGTCGCCAACCCCACCCGTTACCGATGTTTGAGCCGGTCTACAAATGACCTTAAGATAATCGACATAAGTGTGTAAGTCCATCCAATAGTCTATGCCTGCCTTGGACTAATGCAAGTATGGTAGGGAACCGATAAGGCAAGTCCTTCTGAATGGCTTAGATAAGGTTATATGTCGATTTCTGGGACCTAAAAGGAGTCATAATTAAGAATAGCTATCCGCTCTCTAAAATCAATGAACTGTTGGACTAGTCGCAAAGGATAAGTATGTTCTCAAGGACCGATCTTCGATCAGGATATCCTCAGTTAAAGTACTAAGCCGAGAAATGTACCTAAAACCACACTTCCAATTATACAAAGACATTATAATTCTTGATGATGTCATTGGATTAAGAAATGTTCCTGTTGTATTCATGGACTAGATAAACCGAGCGTGTAAGCCTTTACTAGGTAATGGTGTGAAAGTTTATGGATGATGACCTCATCTACCCCCGGACGTGCGAGTGGCATGAAAGACGCCTATGCGTAACGTTACGACCCTCAAGAAAACATAAGTTATACACCAAGTTCTCCAAGTGTGATTTCAGGCTGGATAGAATTGCATTTCGGACCGCATGGCAGCAAGGGAATATATACCTGGGAACCCTGAAAGGATAAAAGAGCAATGGATTGGAAAACTGCCTAAACCAGTTAAGGACGTGGGAAGTTTCCCAGGTTTGACAGAGCATTATGGAAAGTTGTTAAGGGTTCCTCCCGGATAGCTGAGCCCTGGATCCAAAGTGAATGAAGAGTTTACATGAGCGGAAAAGAGGGACCGAGGCCTTCAAGAACTAAAGCAGGGACTTGCTTTCGCTCTGATATTGGTATTACCCAATTCCTAAGAAGCCCTACACAGTTCAAGGCGATGCATCGAGAAATGATCTTGGATATGCACTCATACAAGAGGGAAAAGTGATCTCCTACGCTTTAAGATGGTTAAAGCCACATGACCAGGACTACCCTATACCTGAATTGGGTTTACCCACGGAGATGTTCACTTTAAAGACGTGGGGTGCTACCTCTGTGGACAGAGGTATGAGATCTATGCCGATCATAACGGCATCAAGTATTTGTTCACACAAGGAGTAGGCACAAGGTAGGATGATGGTTTGAACTAACCAAAGATTTCGATCTAGGGAAAGTAATCTCGCTCAAGGAAAGCGAATACGGTTGTTGATGTTATAAGTTGTAAGACCCACAAAGAAAGTGGAAGTGTTGCATACTAATCAAAAGGAATTAGTGGGAAAAGTTGAAGAGATAAGTATCGAATTTACAAGAAGTGACGCTCAGTCAGAGATGGCGAATTGGACGATGAAACTTACCTTAGTAAGAATTGAAGAAGCTCAGCATTCTAATAAGATAACACGAAGCATAAAGAAGGGAATTCAGAAGGAAAATATACCAAATACGCAATAGATGATGGTGATGTGATAAAAACGATGGGACGGTGGTAGGTGCCAAATGATGAAGAGATAAGTTGTGAGGACAATTGTTTTTGAATGATTGAAAGAAGACCCTCGGACTCGATTGGAGGAATTTGATACCAGGGATTATCAAGGATTGCTAGAAAGAGTACAGATAATAGGAAATGTTCAAAGAGGAAGGCAAGAAAGAAATCATAAGGAATTGGAGTTTATGTTGCAATGATCCCAGGCCGAGAAGTCAAAACACTTCACCTGAATGATGACCTCAAATAGGGAAAAAGACATAATATTGGATAAAATACAAGATTGACAATGTAAGGGGAAGCATTACCCTACACAGTGTCCATGACTTCAATCCAAGTGTTACCTTTGTGGGGACCTCAATTACAAAGTTGAGAAGTGTTCCAAAAAGATGACTACCGTATGCCTTCTTTATACAAAAAAAAAAGGGGACATTAGGCTAAAACATATCCTGCACGGGATAACTCGCATGTTGCTTCATTGAATCTATCAAGGAAGATGAGGAAGGGGTATGATATGAAGGAAAGCAACCCTCACACCTATGTAATGCAGGGAGAGGCTAATGATGAGAAGTTGGAGTCCTTTGCTGTGAAAAAGGAGCGGGGATCAAAGATACAACTCAACATCGGGTTCACGTAGTACCCTTAGGATACCGCATATTCTTTCCTGCCATTAAGACCCAGGAGATAGGTTGATAAAAATACCCTCGGATTAAATGGCTAGACCAAAAATAGGAAAACTCAAGACTATTAAAAGCTAGAATGAGCCAATGATGGAAACAAGAACAAAATTCGACTGATTTAATGAATTCCAAGATACCCCTCATATAATTTCTTGTACATGAAAATTTTGAAAGATCGAGAATCTATAAAGAACGTGACGTAAAACTTGGAATCGCAGCAAACATAAAATCTTCATAAGGAAATTTTACAATAACGAATGAGATCTTTTGATTTCACATCCATCAAGATGATTATGATCATAGAGAATTTAAAACTATGGTAACCTCAATTAATTAGAAAAATGTGAATCTCAAAGTACAATATTGTATATACAGTTACGTAAGAATGGAAAAGCGGATCCATAACCTTCATTGGTCAAAGTAGTCGTGTCACATAAGGTTGTGTCATCACGAGTTGTTCAGAGTAGTTCGAGTCAAGTCGTCTATGGTCAGGAGTCAAGTCTGTGTCGTTTTTCAAAAAGAGTCGTGTCAGTGAAGGTTGAAATCGCTAAGCCAATTCTTATTAATTTGTATGTGCTATATTACGAAGAATATCTACCGTATCGAATTTAGAAATGGCATAAACCAAAGCATAAACCGGCGCTAGAGACATAACCTGAAATTCACAATCCTTCCTCAATAAACAATACATACGTGACAAGTTTTGCGGACAAAACTTCCTTTAAGGTGGGGAGGATGTAAGCCCCGGAAAATTTTAGTAAATAATTCTAAAGATGAGCTTCGAAAATAAACCCTAAAAATCACTCTGAATTAAAACCGAACTTCGATAGGTCCCAAATCCCGAACAAGTCCAGAAATTTCTGAATTGTGAGAAAAATGAGAATTCTTAAAAGTAAAATAGGAACTCAATATACTTCAATTCCAAAACCACTACGTACGATGAATTCTATATTCGACTCCAACTTATAAAAATTGGGTAAAATAGAGCCCAAAAACAAATTATTAAAAAGTAAATAATGATTAACCTCCGGAAATGAAACTCAATCCAAAGATTTTCGAGAACGTTGAGAGATATTAAATACTTATGGAAATCGACCTTAAAATAATTCTCTCAAATCAGATATGTTATATAAGCATAAAATATCAGTTTCTAAATTGGCAAAGGTATAAATTAGAAAGTCAACCGGGAAACCTAAGTCCACGAAACTCCAGAGAAACTCCGTAGCCTTGATCCGACAATCCTGTATTCCTAAACCAAGGAGTTGGAGTAAGAGGAAAAGGTGTAATTGGTTCGTATTAAGTCTAGGATGCTCTAAAGGATGAGATTAACGAATTTTCGATCTATCATAATCCGGTCAGGTACAAACTTCGAAAAGCGCGCCCTGAGATTCGAAATATTAAAATTATGTTATTAATACCGTTAGACTCATATTTTCATGAGGATCTTTAAAATATTAGTTTTATAAATTTTCAATAGCTAGAATTACCTGATTTTGCGAATTTATTTGTATTTCATTACTACCGGTAATTAGCGAGTCTTTCAGTACTATTTACTATTATTCATTGCACAATTTTTATTATTCTTGTAATGTATACCTCGGTTTTCCTAGTAATCGAGTAAACTTCGAAAACCGAAGAATGAAACCCTAAATCGGTCTAGTTCCAGCTTAGTGAGAGAAGCTATGAAACCCTAAATCCGGTTTTCCTTCGGTTTCATAACAAAAGAAGTTTTGTAAAATAAATGAATATGAATTATTGTTTTAAAGTATATTTTAAACCTTAGAAAGCTTTAAATTCGGAAAATTTTCTATTACGGGCCTTCTCGAGCTCGATTACGGAAAAACGTGCCCGGGACCAGAAACTCAAAAAAATATTTCGGAACATTCATTAGAACCGAAATTTTATAAGGATTTCAAAAATATAAATTTCATAATTTTCCGGGCTATAAAAATTACAGTTATGGCCTTTTTCTCTTATTTTCTTTACTACCGGTAAAGTAGATGTCTTGTCTACTATTTATCACTATTCACAAGTACAACCTACACTACACACTACCCATATTCTATTCTTACATCCTTACAACTACTCAATTATATTTTCTTTTCCAAGAATTTTGTCCCTTAACAAAATTATTACAATTTAAGATATAATATTACATATATTACACTTTACTGCTTAAATTACAAATCAAACAAAATTTAACTATCTCCCTCTCTCCTCTCCCATGTAGGCCGGCGCACCCCCTCCCCCTTTCCCTTCTATTTTGTTTATTTTTACTTCCTTTATTCCAACTAAACCCTATTCAACTTAATATAAAAACTCATTTTCCTCTCTCTTCATTTTTACTCTTCCAAAAATTTGAAAAGTGAAAAAGCTCTCTCCTTCCTCCCTCTAGTTGCCGTGGAACCCCTCCCACAGACACCACACTCACTCACAAGTTCATTCTTCTTCATTTCTTCTCCAAACTTCCCTTAGGTAATGACTTTAAACTTTGTTGCTACTCATCTTGTAATGGCAAGAGTATTCTTGTATGTTTTCACCTTAAAACCCAATGAGCAAATGCTAGGGATAAGAAAACATGAATGCATGAATCTCAAGCCATTACAAGAGTAGATCTTGTGTTTAACAAGCTTTTGTTGAAGTATTTTAATGTTCATGCATATAAAGTAGAGATCTTGCATGAAAAGTATATGTTCATGTCTTAAACCTCATTTTCATGCACTATAAGTTGTAGATCTAGTGTTTAGACACTCATGTTTTCCTTGACATTCATGTTCATATGCATTTTTGTGTTTTCATGCATTAATGTTCATAAAAGCTTGGCCTTGTATATATAAATGTTAGTTGGTAGATCTTTTATGAATATAAGGCAAAGAACTTGAAAAGAAAAGATTTTTGTTAGAAAAGTTCAAAGGAAAATTCGTATGATTTTTGAGACCTATTTTGAAAACCCTTGAAACCACTTTGAAACTCTATTTTTACATGAAAATGAAAGGTATATGTAATAGTATCTCTAAGGAATGATTTTTACAAGTTTGAATGAGTTTAGGCATGAGTAATGCGTAAAACAAGTAGTGGAATTAGAATGGGAAAATTTTGAGTTAGTGATCAATTTGTCAAATTCGTAATTTGAGACGATGCATATGTAATCACCGAGTATTTGAGCTCAAATTGCAAGTTTTATGTGTTAGATGAAGTCCTTAGACAATAATATAGTAAAGCTTTAGATTTTGATGCATTAAACAAGTTTTCTTAAAGGGAACATGCAAGAAATGAAAATTTCCAAAATTCGGATTTTTGTAAAAAGCTTTTTAAAAATATACTTACAAAGTGAAAAATGTGAATTTTATGAAGAAATGAAGGTCTTGGATAGTATAGATGATAAAGACTCATTTTTATTTAGATAGCAAGTAAATCCTAAGAATAAAATCCTAAACATAGGAGATGCAAAAATTGGAAAGAATGGAATTTTAAGAAATGACTATTATGGAGTCTTGTAATAATTAGGAGTTTCTTAAAAGTTTCATTATCAAAAAAAAACAAAAAATCATCAGACGATGCATATATTGAACTCATTACATGTCATTCATGTTAGGAACTCATTCATATTTTATCTGCCCATGAATCATTAACTAGAAACATTTTGATTGAGTGCGAAACAATTTTTCGGAAATGATAAAGTTACAGACCTGATCTGACTCCTCTATTCCGTGAACTAAAAGTTTTCAAAATTTGAAAATAATATTAGGAATAGATAGATCTTTCGAAGTAGATATAAATCGATATAAAATTTGCGAAATTCCGAGTTAAAATGACCAAGTTATGGCCGTTTTAAGTTGGAACTTCTGCAAGTAGCGAGAATCATGATTTTTATTAGTTTAGATGTATAGCTTGAATTAGTTAAGTGATGAGATTCTTATTAGGTTATTCTTACTTGGTAGGTGATCCTGAGAACGACGACACTCTACCACCCGACTACTATTATTAAGAGACCGGCGTACCATGGCCGAGTGAGTATCTCTTCCGATTTCAATTATTGCTTGTGATTGTAATGATAGTTGCACTAGTTGTTAAGCAAAGATAAAAAGAATGTATATGCATGATGAGGATAGTTGGGAGTTATATTTGTCTGCTGTTGATATGTGAAATTGAACTTAAAGAATATTGAAGTCGGGTGATAAGTTATTGCTTGTATAGAGATGAGCTAGAATTGACTGACTGCAAATATTGCTTGGCCACCTAAAAGAATTTGATTAATTGATTATTGGACTTTAATTATAATGGAACTCATTCATATCACGATGGGGATGGAGCATTAGCATCTGTTGGTTAATCGTGATCCATAAAATGAATTGTTGGTTAATTGTGATCCATAAAACGAAATATTGTTCAGTTGACGTGAGCTTAAACGGCGTCGTATCGCAGGATTCGTTAATCTGCTAACCCGGATGGAGAGCGCAAGTCCATCCACATATGATTTCTGCTGGTCATATGTTTGTTGAACTCACTTGTTTGATGCATTCACTTGATTGGTTAATCACTTGCTTTATTGCTATGTTTTAATTGTGATATGGAAGTTTTCACTCACTAAGCTAGTGTAGCTTATACCCCAATAGTTTCTGTTGCAGTATGAATACCTTTGGCTATCTCGAGGACCCGTGGACATCAGGTACAGCCTTAGATATTAAGGAGCTTTCGATAAGGCCGGGACCTAAAAGTAGAAATGGACTTCTAATCATGTTTCCATGAACTAGTGCCTGAAGGATAATACAAGGAATTTTGTGAGCTTGAGAACTCTTAACATTGTTAACGAGGGTATGCCATCTAGTTTATGTAATAGAATAGTTCTCTACGAGACGGTCATGATTTATATTCTTGTTGCTATGTATGTCTCCTTAAACTACTATGAAGCAAAGTATGATCTCTGTATGTTAGAGTGAGCCTTACACCCGATGTTCAAACTCATGGGAAGACTAAGGTTGTCTTACTTGAGTTTAAATATTGAGTGTGGTAGACTATCACGTGTAGGGCACTCTTTGGGGCGTGATAGCTTATATGTCCCCCCTAGAGGATACCCTAAATGGCAGTCCGCCGCATATAATATTAAAGCTGGTGAATGACAAACCTTAGTCATGCAAGAGCTTCGATATCATATGCAAGGTGCTTCCAAGATAGTAGGAGACTCATAGGGGTATTACGTTTAAATAGATAGCAAAAGCAAGCATAAACTTAAATAGATAAACATAAGATCTTCATTTAATAACAATTTAGTACATCAACTTAGGGGCATTCCCCCGCCTTAAAGTCTTTGTTCAACTATAATAATGTCAAAATAAACATAACTACTACATAAGCCTACTATAGAGATTTTTCCTGGAAGTCTATGTTCAAAACTGAAAATACATAAACTTCTTCTAAAAACTCCTAGTAGCTTACACTCGTACCTGGCATACGGGGCTCATTGGGGCCAACCATAGATAATCATACTGTAATAGAAAACTACAAGGGTATAAGCATGACTAGCTTAATGAGATAATTCCATCTATAAGACATTTCCATAATTCAAACAAGTATTTAATCAAAACATATGAACAAGCAAGATACACATGATCAACCAAAATCAAGTGTAGTATGGATTTAACGCCCTCCATGACAAGGGTTGGGAGGTTACAGGCCCATACGACCATCAATATCTGCAGATTTACCCTCCTGCTTGCCCTATAGACTTTCGGTTCGTACTAGCCACCATGTAGACTTTCGGCTCCTACCAGCCACCACTACCATTTCCTCATTTCCCCACAGGAAAAAAGTAGTGAAACAAATGTGACTCATGTACATGATATGCATGAATTAATTCAATATAATTTAACCAAAATTATTTAGTTCAAGTTAGAGGTGATCAATACAATTCTCATCATATCAATACAAGAATCACAAATTATTTATCAAACTAAATTCCGATATTCTTAGTGTTATATTCAAGAATCATAATCACAAGTCACATGACAATTGTTCATTTTATCTTTCTCTTAATTTCTAGTGCTTCTATTTACAAGCACAAAACAAGGAAATGTAACTTGATGAGAGGAATAACTCACTCCATATCGGTAGATCTAATCAAAATAGTCCTCCGGATAGACGATCTCGGGTCCCTAGTCACCTAAACAAGATGAAATACCCAAAATGAGTCTTTTAAAACTTTTATTCTTGAAGATTCTAATCTTTTCTTAAAATCGCGGTAAAATCGTATAAGGAGAAATTCCAACTTAAAATGGCCATACTTGCTCATTTTAACTCATAATTTCGCGTATAATATATCGTTTTCCACCTACTTGAAAAGCTCTACGCATTCTAAGCTTATTTTCATCAAACTATGTCGTTTGGGTCCAAAAAAAAGCGACCAGATTTGTCACTAATTTGCAAAAACTTGTTTTCCTTCTTGTAAATAAAGCTCATTTGAAAAGATGAATATTTCAAGTATTTTGTAAACTTTTGAAAGGTTTATAAATATGTAATGATTCAAAACAAATGTATGAAGTAAAAAATTGTCTCAACTTAGGAAAAGTAAGGTTTTAAAAGACTTTGAACTTTGAGATTTGTTGGGTATTCATTTTACTTTTTAAAGATCTTTAGTTATTTGAGATGAATATTTTTTTCTAAATTTAATCTCTTGTAATTACTTAAATTCCTATGGAGTGGTTTTATTTTTTAACTTGATTCTAACAACTTTTAATAAAATGATATTTTTGTTCCTTGTAATGATTCCAAAAGAATCTCTATTTCTTGATGAAAGATAAGTTTTCACGAAACCATTTGTTTATTTAAGAAAATCATTTCCAAGCATGTTCATGAGTTTTTAAGAAATCCATTTTCCATATTTATTTAAAAAGGACCTTTAGTTTAAGAAAACACTTCCTCATTTATTTTTGTTGAGACAAAAACATTATGTCCATGCATGAATATGAATCATAAACTATAGAAACATAAAGGAACATAATAACTTGAAAGATTAAGCAAATAAGAAAGTAAATCAAGTATTGGGACCTTAGCTTCATCAAGGTACCCGAGACTAAGAAAGACTAGTCCTGAAAAGAAAAGAAAATGTTTTGACTTGATGAGGACAAGTTTAAGACTAGAATGACTAGTCTTAAAAACTTGAATTTAAATAAATTGCAATAAAGTAAATAAATTGCATAATAAAATTGCAAGACAATAAGCTTATATGCTCTAAATATATATATATAGCTATATAGATATTTAAATAGTTATGAACATAAAAGAAACATAAAGGAACATAAAGGAATTGTGATTATGAACAAAAACAAAGTATGAACCTATTATTGCTTTCTTAACCTCATAGTTTTAGAAAACATACACTAAGCTCATACTAAATAGATGAACATAAAGAAAGCTTGGAGAAATTTTTACCTAAAAGAAGCTAAACCAGGAAGAACTTCTCGAGAGAATTCTTGAGAGATTTTGAGAGAGATTTTGGTATAGTAACTTTAGAGAAGAAGTGGTGTGAAAGAAGTGAAGGTACGAGGGGTATTTATAGGAAAATATGGAAGATAATTTGTGTTAATTAAATAAGTGAAAAATAAAACAAATTGAGGCATGGAGGGGTGGCCGACCAATTTTGGTGTATTGGGGGAGGAGAAATTTATTTTTTTGTTATTTTGTTAATTAAAAGTAAGAAATGAAAGATGTGAAATTGTATTGGAAATGAAAATGTATAAGAAATAGGTGTATAGTTTGTAAGAGTAGGTTGTAAGAAAAGTAGAGATAGGTGAATAGTATAGAATAGTAGAAAATAGTGTAATGTAAAAGTGGCCATGACAATTAAATGCTGGTAGTAAGAAAATACGCGTATAAATGCGGTATCTGATATTTTTAGTTATCGAAAAATTACGAAATTGATATTTTTGGAAATTATATTTTTACGAGTCTAACGGTATATTCGGAATATTTTTCCTACTCTGGGCTTCCGGACACGTTTTTCGAGAACTGTGTCCGATCGAGTTCTAAGGATTCTCGAATTTTGCAAAACTGAAATTTTTATATAATCTATAGCTATTAAGAACTATTATAGCTAACTTTTCCAACTTTTTTCTGGGGCTAGAGAAAACGACAATGCCGGACTTAAACTATTACTAAACTAGGGTTTTGTTGACTTGGAAATTTGATTGACTTCGATTAGGGTTTAAGCTTCAATTCGGATCCAAAAATTCGGATTTATATTATATGCTCTAAAGATTATATATAAATATATTTAGTTAGATATCAACATGATAAAATAGGAAGTTTGTGCAATAACAAAACATGAACATGTTGTTGCTTTTACTACTCATATGAGTTTCAAAACAACACCATAGTCATGTTAAGTTACATGACTTGGGTAAATAAATGGTTGGAAGAAGTTTACCTATGTAAGCCCCTGAAAATTTCAATAAATAATTCCAAAATAACTTCGAAAATAAACCCTAAAAATTACTCCAAATTAAAACCGAATTTCGACAAGTCCTAAATCACAACGAATCCAAAAAATTTCTTAATATGAGAAAATGAAATCCTTAAAAAAAAAGAACGTTTTCAAATTCAAAACCACACGTACGAAAATTTCATATTTAACTCCGATTTATAAAATTGGGTAATATAAAGCCTAAAAACAAATTATTAAAAAGTAAATAATGATTCACTTTCGGAAATGAAACCCAATTCAAGAATTCCAAAACATTAAGAGTTATTAAATACTTACAAAAATAAAATTTAAAATAAATCTCTCAAATTAATATGTTATATAAACATAAATATTAGTTTCTAAATTGGCAAAGGTCTAAACCGGAAAATCACTTGGAAACCCTAACTGGAATACAATAGTGTAAGTCCGACAATCTAGCGCCCTAATCCTAGAGGCGAGATGTAGTTTAAATATATAGAATAACTCATAGTAATATAAGTTCGTTTATAATTATCAGATTGGTAAATTTTTGACCTATTTCGAACCCGTTCGGATACAGACTTCGAAAAGCATGTCTTGGGGCTCGAGATATCAAAAAATATACCATTAGTACCGTTAGACTCGTAATTTTATAAGATTTCTAAATATATCAGTTATATAATTTTTTAGGTTATAAAAGTTTAGTTATAACTTTTTATTGTATTTTCATTTCTACCGGTAATTGATTAGTCTTTTGCACTATTCATTTTATTTCATTACACAATTTTATTATTTTTATATGTATACCCGGGTTTCCTAGTAATCGAGTAAACTTCGAAACTGAAAATGAAACCCTAAACCGGTTTAGTTCAAGCTTTGTGAGAAAGACTTAGAAACCCTATATCAGCTTTTCCTCGGTTTCTAATTAAGAAACTTTTATAAGAAAATTTAAATTGAATATAGTTCTTGATTATATTTCAAACCAAGAAAAATCAATTTTAAGAAAATTTCAATTCTGGGTTCCGAGACCCATTATAGAAAAGCGTGCCCGAAACTAGAATTTCAAAAATTTACTTATGAATACTCATTTGAATCGAAATAAATAAGGATTTCAAAAATATAAAATTCATAATTTTCCGGCTTATGAAAAATACAGTTATAGCCTTTTTATTCGTATTTCCTTACTACCGGAAATTAAATTGTCTTGTCTACTATTCTTCACTATTCACAAGTACCACCTATACTACCTATTTGCACACTCTATATTTCAACTCTTACCATCACTCAAATCAACTCCCCTTTTCAAAGGATTTTGTCCCTTAACTTTCCATACAAATTATGACAATTACACATCAAAGTTAAATCAATCAAATAAAGTAAAAATTCAAACTTTTTCCCTTCCTCCACAAGCAAAATGCCGGTGTGAATTGCGCCCCCCCCCCCCCCCTCCATTCTACAATTTTTTTTTCAATTTATTCTACTCCATTTAACCTAATCTCATTTCATATATAAACTACATTTTCTCTCTCTTTCCTCGTTCTTTCACTTTTCAATTTTTACAAAGTGTAAAAGGTCTCAAAATCTCCCCATTTCCTCTCCTTTGCCGTGAGCTACACACACACAACTTTCTTTCCTCTTTCCATCTCCTATTTTACTTCAAGTAAGTGAACTTTTACTCCTTCCACTCATAGATCTTTTTATGGCTAAGTGATTCTTGATATTTCCAACCAAAGGACCCCATGAGCTTTTGCTAGGGACAAGGAAATGTCAAAACAAGAATACCGAACCATTACAAAGTAGATCTAACATTTAAAGGAGCTTTCATGCTAAAATCTTTATGTTTATCCATCAAAAAATATTTTGAACAAAAGATCTTTTATAAAAATATAGTTTTTATGTTTTCAAAACTCATATAAGCATTTGAGATAATAGATCTATCATTTTACTACTCATATTCATTTGGGCATTTAAGATCTCATCATTATTTTGTGTTTATGTGCATTAATAGTCTTTAATACTTTTGTCTTTAGTAAATAACCTTCCTAGTATATGGATCTATAGGTAGATGAGTTAATAAAGTCAAAAAGGAAAACACTTTTCAAGAAATGAACTTGTGTAAATTCGGATGACTTTAGAAACCTAGGATAAAAACACCTTTAGCAACTTCTAAACATATATTTTATAAGAGAAATGGAGCCTATAGGTAATAGATAATGTTTGGTAATATTTTTCATGAATCTAAATGAGTTTTACTAAAGAAAATATTTGAAAACAAGGGATGAAGTCAAATAGAAGTTTTGAGTTAAAAGTCTTAAAAACCAAATTCGTAATAATGGATAGATGGCTAGAAACATTATTTTTCCAACTTCAAAAATGGTATTTTCTTAAGTAAATGAAGTCCTTAGGGTATAAGTATAATAAATACTTAAAGTTTTAGGTATAAAATACATTTTTCCTAAAGGAATCAACTTGAAAATGGAATTTTCTAAATTCGGATTTTTGGAACCACCCTAGTAAAAGACCCACTTAAAAGTTTACAAATGAAGATTTTATTAAAGAAATAAAGGCCTTAGGATATAACTAAAATAAGGGTCAAAATTTCTTTAAATAAAGTGGAGTTTTCCTAAAGAAAATCCTTGTAAATTATGGTGACCAAGTGTAGTAAACTCACTTGTTAAAAAGTAAAATGGTTTTCTAAGAAAAAGATTATTTAAATTCTTTAAGTCTAAAAGTTATAAGAACTTAGGCTCATTAGAGTTCATATCATGACATTCATGATAGGAAAATCATTACCATGACATTTAGTTTCATTTTGTACTTAGGAATCTCAAGTGCATTCATGAAAACCGCATTTTCGGAATTAATATACCGCTGTACAGATCTGATCCCTCATTTCTGAGGCTTAGATATTTTCAAAACTTGATTTAAACTTCATATTTAGAATCTCTTCCGAAGTAGATAGAAATCGATATAAAATTTAAGATTTGAGTTAAAATGACCAAGTTATGGCCATTTTAAATCGGGACTTCGAAAATGACGCGAATTTCGATTTCGCTAAGTTTTCTTAGAGTTTTAGTATCCTTAGATGGTAGAATACTCATTAGAGTATTTCTTATGTGATTAGGTGAACCCAGAACGTTGACTCTTTGCCACCGGATTATTATTACTAGAAGACCGGTGATCCAATGGCCGAGTGAGTTCATTTCCTAAGTAATTATGCTCATTGAGTGTCTTGTAATTGTAGTAGCACTAGACTTAGGTAAAGATAAAATTGTTGATGAGAAATGAACTTTTCCTGTTGAATGAATGATAAGTATATCGAGATGAGACTTGTTGAAATAATATTATATAAGTTAGTATAGACTTGGATTGTTTGAAATGCTCTATGATCGCTCTTAAATTACATAATGAACTTGCTACGATTCTATAAATAAACTGTACATGCATATCATTTAGTGAGTCACATTGCATTACGAGAATGCTTTTGGTGGGAACAAAAGTATGATCGGGAGGCAGCGGTCTTGTTAACATAAGGATCTGCAGGGTCACTTAAGTTAATGGGTGGAGTAGACACTATAAACCAATACATATAAACAGGTGGAGGACCACCTTCGTTAACATCAAGGGCCTATGAGGTCGCTTATGTTAATGGGTAGTGGAATAGACACTATAAACCACAAGAGAAAATATTGAATTGGGTCGCATGTTTATGGACCACCCCAAACCCCGAATGGAGGGTGTAAATCCATTCACATATGGCTACCAGAAAGTCACATGCTTGTATGTTCACATGTTTGTGCATTCATATGATTGTTTAATTAAACTTGTTTGTATATTTTACAATTGAGTATATTATTGCGGAAATGAATCTCACTAAGCTAGTGTAGCTTATACCCCAATAGTTGTTTAAATGAGCAGATTATTCCAAGAATGAGCAGATTATTCCAAGAATGCTAAGTGGGGACCGAGATGGTTGAAGCCAGAATGATTTCGGGATTCCGGCAAGATATAAGAATGCTTGAAGTTTTTGGCTAAGCTTTATGATTTGCTTTGTAATAGCTTTATGTAGTGAAGTCTTGGGATGAATGTAGTGGAAGTTTGATGAATTGTATTTTGAAGTATAAGGTTTTTGTATTTGGAGTATAGTGGATTGTATTTCCTTTACGTTGTTACTTAATTGTATCAACATAAAACATATCAATCCTATGTGTCTCCTTTATGTGTTAGACGCCTTGTACATAATATGGAAGCCTTCGCGTGACTAAGGTGGTCATTCTTAGGTTTTAATATTGTGTACGGTGGACTACCACGTTTAGGGTACCCTTCGGGGCGTGACAACCTAAAGTGTTTATGTGGTATGAAGGTGGTAGATGAAATGGGTATTATGTGAGTAGTGATATGTGGTAGAACGTTTGTGCATAAGGAATGATTTTTTGTAAAGAATTTGTTTAAGAGAGTTTTAGTAGAGAGAACTCTTGAAGAGAGGATTTGTGGAGAGATTTTAAGAGAGTTTTGGTAGTGAAATGAATTGTGTGAAAGAATGAAGGAGGAAGGGGATATTTATAGAATTTTGAAGTGAAAATTAGATGTAATTAAACTAATTGAAAAAGAAAATAAATGAGGATGAAGAGAGAGGGGGAGTGGACAGCAATGAAGGGGAGAGAAAGAGAAATTTGATCAAAAATTAATTTTAAAAGAAAAGTGTAAGAGAAGTTCAGTAATATGTGGTGTAGAATTTTTATGAGAAAAGAAAATTGTAAGAAATAGGTATGTAGGTGTAAGAATAGGTAGTAAGAAAAAGCAGAGATAGAGGAATAATAATGAATAGTAGAAAAGTACTATAAATAGTAAACTAGACAATTAAAGTACCGGTAATAATAAAAAGATGCGTAATAATGCGATATTTGTAATTTTTAGCTACCAAAAAATTCTAAAACTGATATTTTTTAAAACCTTATATTTTTAAGAGTCTATTGGTATTAAAGGAATATTTTTGCCATCCGGTGTATCGGGGCATGGTTTTTGAAAACTAATCTCATTTGGATCCGAAGGACACTATAAATTTGAGAATCTAATATTTTTAAGCTTTCCTATATTATTACGAACTATTATCAACAATTATTTTCATTTCATTGTTTAGGCTTTAAGAGTGTAAAATTGTCGGATCTTAAACACTAGGTTTGTTTGTATGCTTTGTTGACTTTTGAGGTTCCAGTTTGACTTCCGGTTTTGTTGAGTTATTCGCAAAGTATAATTTTTGAGTTTTTACCGTATTATATTTTTAGTTTGATACCTATGATTTATCTCATTTTATTTGTGATTATTTAATAGTTTTCAATTTTCGGGATCGTTTAATCGAGTCTAGGGTTGTGAGTTAACTCAGTTTGACTTTTGGTGAAAATTGAAATGTCTGATTCCAAAAATTCACCGAAGGTTTTAAGATCTTAGCATTTTGTTGTCGAGCGTTATTTGAATATATCGTTTTGATTTGCCTTTTAGCAATCGGGTAGATGATTTGATTAGCATACGGATGTTGATTCAACTGATAGTTGGATTTTATATTTTGTTTCAAGGGTCCACATTTTCTCAAGACTAAGAATTTTCGTGTTTGACTAATTTAGAATTTGGTTTTAACTTGGGTCAATTTTCAGAATTTCAATTTTGATATTAGACTTCTAGGATTATTTTCCATGAATTATGAAAATTTCAGGGGTTTACAATTAATGTGTAAAACAAGAAGTAGAATCAAGATAGAAAATTTTGAGTTAGTAGTCAACTTGTAAAATTCGTAACTTTGAGTGATACCTATGGAAACACCTATTATTCAAGCTCAAAATGAATGTTTTATGTATTAAATGAAGTCTTTAGGTAGTAGGTATAGTAAAGTCTTAAATTTTAATGCATTACACAAGTTTTTCCAAATGAATCATTCAAAAAGTGGATTTCTAAAAATTCAGATTTTTTAGTAAACCCTATTTGAAAACATATTTGCAAAGTGTAAAATGCAAATTTTTATGTAGAAATGAAGGACTTCGGTAGTATATGTTATGAAGACTCAATTTTAACTAAGATAACTAGAAATTTCTAAGAATGAATTCCAAAACACAAGTGTGTTGTCAAGAGTTAGAAAACTAGATTTTCAAAAAGTAGTTATTGTTGAATTCTTGCAAAATAAAGAGCTCTAAAATTTTCTTCTAGCGAGAATCATCAAGATCATGCATACATTGAACTCATCACATACCATTCATGTTAGGAAATTATTCATATTTCATGTATTCTTGAATTATCAAATAGGAACATTTCAAGCCATTATAAAACTATTTTTCGAAAATAGAGATCGTTACTGATCAAATATAATGCCTCTTTTTTGTGACCTAAATATTTTCAAAACTTAAATATGATATTAGAATTAGATAGATCTTTCGAATTAGATAGAGATCGATATATAATTTGCTAAATTCCAAATTAGAACGACCAAGTTATGACTGTTTTAAGTTGGAATTCCCGCTTAGGACAAGAATTACGAATTAGATAGTTGTATAAGATAGTTTGGATTAGTCAAGTGATAAAATACTTATTATGGTATTTCTTTCGTTTGAGGTGACCCCGAAATTGACGATTCCCTATCATTGGATTACTTTTACTAAGAGACTGGTGATCCAATGGCCAAGTGAGTCTTCTTCTTATTTTGTTACCTTGTTTGTGCTTGTAGCTGGATGCATTAGAATTATAGGAACAAGATGAAAACCGATATGAATGGGGATAGGATAGATGATGAGACTTTGATGTATGTATGCCAAAGAATACTAAAGCATATCGAAACCATGATTCGATTGGATAACTGCACTGTTCATATTACTTCTGTTATGTGTATGATATCGGTTGGTCACTTTAAAGAATGTATGGATATTTTGACCTAAGCAAAAATTTAAATTGGTTATGCATCACATCGGACATGTTGCATTTGGTAGCGTGCTACTCCTATGTAGGTAGATCGGTATGGTCCGAGGACTCGTTTGGATAATGAGACCTGGTGCTAGAGCTCATTCATAGGGAACTAAGGCGCATCGGGGATGTATTCCATGGGTGAGCCTAGCCGAGTCGAGTGCTATGAGCCAAGGGCTCGGGGACTAGCAGCGATTGTGTAGACTTTCAATACCATCCTTAACCCAAGATACGGAGGGCATAAATCCATTATGTGTGTGGGTTCCGGATACCCATACATAATTGTTTGCTCATGTGTTTGTTCATGCATAGCATATGGTTGATTTATAATTTGCTTGTTATGGTATGAAATTAAGGGAATTCTCACTAAGCTAGTGTAGCTTATACCCCAACAGATGTTTGAATGAACAGGTTATCTCAAGAATGCTAAGTGGGGACCGAGATGGTTAGAGCCGAATATGACTTCGGGATTCCGACGGAAAGTATGAGTACTTGAAGTTATTAGCTAGGTTTGATGATTTGCTTTGTAATAGTTTTATGTAGTGAAATCTTTTGATGAATTGAAATTTGAAGTATAGTGAAGTGTATTTCTTTTACATTGTTGCTCAAGTTGTACCAATATAAAATGCATTACTCCGATGTGTCTCCTCCATGTGTTAGATGCCTTGTACATAGTATGGAAGCCTTCGCGTGACTAAGGCGGTCATTCTTAGGCTTTAATATTGTGTACGATGGACTGCCACGTTTAGGGTACCCTTTGGGGAGTGACACAAGCAGTTGGGTATGGATGCAAACACAATCCATACATGCAAAAATAATCGTGTGCTATCTCAGAAAGACTTCCAAAATCTTGATAGCTACCTTTGTGGTGAAAGAAGGTGAAAGCTTCATTTAAAGGAAAAAAAAAAAAGACAATATCAATTAAGGTTTTGCAATATTTTCCACTTATTCTAATATTACAATGGCTATTCATGTGCCAAAAGACGGCTTCAGATATGAGATGGCGCAAAGAAAATTATACATCTAAGGAAGGATTGCTGAGGTATCTCGTGAATTCTAAACAATGGAAGGGATTGGATGACTAGGACTTACCATGGATGGGTTCAATCCTTATGCAAACGTGAGCATAACATGCATCATGTGATCGGTTATTATTGTAAACCCCCAAAGTTTTGGGATTGGTTTAGCTTAAACCCTAATTGGAAAGTCAACCGGAAACCCTAAAGTCAACAAAACCCTAGTTAGATGAAATAGTTTAAGTCCGGCAATCTCATATAAATAATCCTATCATGCCCCAAGGGGTATCCTAAATGTAACAATCCGCCACATGCCATATAAAACTCACGAATTACTACCTAAGTCCTTCAGGAGTCTTTTATGGATGTAAGACGTCCCTTTACAATAATAGAATACTCGAACTGATAGAGTTAAAGAGTTTAATTTGTTATTCAATAGCATTAGAAAATAAATCAAAACACATATGTAATTAGTTACAAAATCTAAGGGTCATTCCCCCGCAAAAGAATATTATTTAGAGGTTTATTACAGTCATCCAGAGTCTCTTGGTTTTGTAAGCCTCGGAAAATTTCGGTAAATAATTTCAAGATGAACTTCGAAAATAAACCCTAAAAATCACTCCAAATTAAAACCGAACTTTGACTAGTCCTAAATCACGAACGAATTCAGAAATTTCTTAATCTTGAGGAAAATAAGAATTCTTAAAAACAAAATAAGAACTCATCATACTTCAATTCCAAAACCACTACGTACGACAAATTCTATACGTGACTCCGACTTATAGAATCGGGTAATATAAAGCCCAAAAACAAATTATTAAAAAGTAAATAACGATTAACCTTCGGAAATAAAACCCAAATCAAAGAATTCCGAAAACATCGAGAGATATTAAATACTTACAAAAATCAAATTTAAAATAAATTTCTCAAATCAAATATGTTGTATAAACATAAAATATCAGTTTCCAAATTGGCAAAGATCTAAACCGAAAAATAACCCAGAAACCCTAAGTGGAATACAATAGTTTAAGTCCGGCAATATAGCGCCCTTAACCTTAGAGGCCGAGGTGTAGTTTAAATGTATAGAATATCTCGTAGTAATATAAGTTTTCTTAAAAATATCATATTGGTAAATTTTTTACCTATTTCAAACCCGTTCAGATACAGACTTCGAAAAGCGTGTCCCGGGCTCAAGATATCAAAAACATACCATTAGTACCGTTAAACTCGTAATTTCATAAGATTTTCAAATATATCAGTTATATAATTTTTCGAGTTATAAAAGTTACAGTTATAACCGTTTTATCGTATTTTCATTACTATTGGTAATTAATTAATCTTTTGCACTATTCACTTCTATTTCATTACACAATTTTATTATTCTTATGAAGCCTTATATTTTTAGATAAATATTTTATATAGCATAGAAAATTTTGTTTTTCTAAAATTTAGTTAGTTTCGGGCTTTTACGGGATCCGATTCTGTTTAAGACCCGATAAAAAATAAAATAAATTAATTTAATAATTGAAAAATATTTAAAAAATATTTTTATTTTCATAAAATAATTTTTTAGAATTTTTCGGCTTATAAAAATATCATTTATAGCCCATATTTGTGTATTTTGATCATACCGGTAACATATTTGTCAAAATACTAAAATAATTCAAATAATTATTTAATTTTATTTATGAAAATCCTGCCACTTATTTAAAAATATTTTTCCTAATTTTATTTTGTATTTTTCTTAATAAAAAGCACTTTTTCCAACCCATACTTCAAGTACACCTTTCACATATCACTTCTTTTTCACTTCAATCTTTCTACACTCTATCCCACACTTCATGGCAGATTTTTCCTTCTTTTGGCTGCCATTGTCCTTTAATTTACTCCTATTTTGACTAAAATAAATAAATTCAACTCCTTCTTAAAGAAGCAATACATACACATTAATTACACAATTCAATTTCAAGTCAAAATTCAAACAAATTCTCTCTCTCTCTCTCCCTCTCTCTTTCACGTGCAGCCCTCTTACAATTGCTACCCTTGTTTTATTTTTTTCTTTCTTTCACTCATTTAATACCCTCATTCTCTCTCTCTTTCATTTACACTTCTTTCCCTTTACCATTCCTTATCTTTTTCTCTCTCTTTTTCATCTCTTTCATTCTTCATTTTGTTCTTGTTCTTGCAAGAACACAAGCTGCCCCTAATTCTTCTTTGAGCTCCTACACATATTTCTTCAAGATTTTTGAATAAAACTCTTGTCCAAAGCTTTCATAGGTGATATAGGTAAAGTATAGTGAGAGTTTCATGCATCAAATGACATTCCATAAGCTTAAAAGCTAAGGATGATGATGCTAAAATGAAACACTCCTCTTCTCCATGATTATTATCCTGTATCATTATTATTTTCTTGTTAAAAGTAGTTATATTTTATAAATCTAACTTTTTGTAGCTTTGATTTTCGTTTATGCCTTAGATCTTGCTATTTGAGTCATTATTTTTGTTATTGCTTATGATTTTGTAAGGACCCGCTATTACCTCTAGTTGAAATAAGCAATAGCAGTTCCTCAACCGCATATAATCTGCAGAATTATATGCAAGGTTGTCTTAAAAGGATTGTTTGATGAATTGTTCACCTAATCTTAAGGAATAAATCATTTTGAGAAATAATTACTTAGTAGCTTTTCAAAACATATTAACATATATATACACAACTTCAAACAAAGGCAGATCAAGCTAGATATATACATACATATATTACATCCACAGGCTTCTTACAAGCCTTAAACAGAATAACAAAATATAAAGCTTAACAAAGCTTTACAAACATCCATTCTAACTAACTATCTAGTCTATTACAAAAAGAATGGTTCCGTCCAGTCCTGGTCAAACTCTAGTCCTCATATTCCTCCAACAAGTCCTCAAAATCGGAGCCATAACCCATGCTCGTATAGGACTCGTCCAGGTCATCACCTGAAATTGTTAAAAGAATGAGCCAGAGGCCCAGTACACAGCAACGAATACAAAAGCGAGATGAAGCACACAAGCTTAGTCTAAATGCAATATGCAACATCCATTCAATTATTCTTTAATCTTTAATTAATCAATCAACACGGGAGTATTCAAACTCCGGACAACAGGGATCGCGAGGGGACCTGAGTAACATTCGGACGCTCAGGGGGTTGATATAAGTAGTTCGGGTACTCATACCGTCCTAAATATCGTTAAGTCAAAGAGAAAAGTAGCTTCCTCCAGGGTTAATAGCCGTTACTTAGCTCTATTTATACTCAGTCCGTATCATAAAATATAGTTCACCCGTTATCATAAACGTTTGAACTAAACTATGGTACTTCCTACCAAGTTTAAATAAAATTTCACCGATCTATACCCCCCGTCGACTGCTCGCCGTACCACTTAATGAAAGTCATCTCAAATGATAGGAGTGGCCTAAGCGCCTAGATCTACCGTGCTCAAACCGAGCAAGGTGCCGCTCCCCGAACCGGATACCAACTTGCATCCCAAACTCATCAAACTATGAGGGGTCGCCGTTAGGTTCATACATGACCTGGCGTAGGAATTGGATTTTAACGGCATAAAGCACAAGCAACAATCACATTTTAAGTTTTCTTATTATATATTTAAGTTTTATAAATGCCTATCCTAACAGAACAAGCAGGTTACTGCGTACCTGTATTAGATCGAGAGTCAATGGGAATAATCGAAAGGGAATCAATCACTGTAAAAAGAAATAATTACAACTCACACTTAGTTCAAGTATATATTTTCATGAAAGCTCAAGTATAATCATCCAAAGAAATTCAAATAAATTATTATAACATCATCACATAGCATTTAGATATCATATATTATCATACAATACCCAACAAATACTTAAATGACCATTTATCAAGCTTTGAACAACTTTTAGCAAACAACAATAAGTTTTAAACTTTGTTGGAAAGCGTATCATCTAGAAAGAATTGAAATTTAAGCACTGATACTTTTCGAATTTGGAAAATCTTAAAACATGAAAGTTTTAGATCTTTTCCTTAGCTTTCCAACGCAACTTGAATCACCTCAATCGGAGATCGGATGAAAAAGTTACGGCTAAAATACAAAGATCTACGAAACAGGGGAAGTCTACACGACCGGGTACACGGCCCGTGTATGGAGGCCGTGTTGGGTAAAAAAAATGACCCGAGAGCAACTTTAAGAATTTCAAGGCCTACACGACCATGTACACAGGCTGTGTACACTGGAACAAAAAATGACGAAATCCCCTGTTTTCAAAATGCATTTTACACTTCAAAATTCTTTAAACTCATTCTAAAGTTTCCAAAACTTGTTATATGATCATCCATCATTCAAACAACACCAAACACCTCCAAAACTTCATCAACTCCAAATCACTATTCATCATCTTCTTCAATATTAGGTCATCCAACCACTTAACCTCATCAACACTTCAAAACTCACTAAACATAAAACTAACCAATCTAGTCCTATTACACTTCATATAATATCCATACAACATGGTCACGAATTCATAAACAAAATATCAAGAACACATACAAGCATGAAAATGAAAAATAGAGAACACACTTACCACTTGGACTTCTATGCTCGGTTTAAGGACTCTAGATCAAGCTTTTGATGGTGAGAATTGTAGAAAATCAAACTTCAACTTAGGGGTCACCTTGGGAGCTCTTTTTGGAGTGAAGAAGAAGATGTTTTAGGGCAAATGGAGGGCTTTTGGTTTGGTCTGAAATTTTTGGCCGAATTTTTGAAGTTAAAAAGTTTAAACTTATCCTAAGTTGACTTTAAGGGCATGAGGGCATTAAAGGCTTAATGACTTTGTTTTGGGTTAATTAATATTTTGTCTTAAGGCACATAATGGGGTTTAATGGCTAAGTTTTTAGTCTATTTTTTTTTCTACTACTTAAGGATATTATATATACATTCCACTTATTCTAAGCACAAATAACACACTTTAAGGCATATTAATATTTTACAAACTCAATAAATAATTAATCTAACATATTTAAATAATTCTACACTTTCACATCATAATACTCATCAAAATTAAATTAACCATCAACATATATTTATCATGCATAATTCAACAATTCATTCATAAAATAAAATTAGGAATTTCTTGGCTATTTCATTCTCCCCTCCTTCAAAAAGTTTCGTCCTCGAAACTTATCATACCTTAATCATTGCTCAAACAACTCGGGATACTTCTGTCTCATCTCATCTTCGGGTTCCCAAGTCGCCTCTCTTTCGCTTTGACCCGACCACAAAACTTTGACAAAAGGAATTACTTTCTTTCTCAATACCTTGTCAATCTTGTCCAAGATCTTAATAGGTTTCTCAATTGTGCTTAGGTCGGGTTGAATCTCGGGTTGATGAGTAGAGACGATAGCTTCAGGATCCGATACACACTTTCTGAGCTGTGACACATGAAACACATCATGAACTTCGGACAAATTCGGGGGTAAAGCTAGTCGGTAAGCTAATGGCCCGATTCTTTCCAAAACTTCATATGGACCTATATATCTTGGATTCAACTTTCCTTTAACCCCAAATCTAATCACTCCTTTTGTTGGTGAGATCTTAAGGAATACATGGTCACCAACTTCGAATTCCAATGGTCTTCTCCTCATGTCAGCATAGCTCTTATACCGATCTTGAGCCGTCTTCATTCTCTGCTTAATCACTCGGATCTTGTCAACCGCTTGCTGTACTAACTCAGGACCCAAAACTGTTCTTTCACCAACTTCATCCCAATGTATTGGGGATCTGCACTTCCTACCATACAGTGCTTCATAAGGCGCCATCTGAATCGTTGCTTGGAAGCTATTGTTGTAAGAAAACTCTATGAGTGGCAAATATGTATCCCATCTATTGCCAAAGTCTAAGGCACATGCTCTTAACATATCTTCCAAGATCTGGATCGTTCTTTCAGATTGCCCGTCTGTCTGAGGATGAAATGCCGTGCTAAACTGAAGCTGTGTACCCAAAGCAGTATGTAGACTCTTCCAAAATCTGCTGACAAAGCGTGAATCCCTATCTGAAGTGATCGTCTTTGGAATACCATGCAATCTCACTATCTCTTTGATATAGGTATGTGCCATCTTCTCCAATGATTCTCCAACTCTTAATGGTATGAAATGAGCCGACTTTGTCAATCTATCCACGATAACCCAAACAACTTCATACTTGGTTATGGTTTTGGGTAAAGCCGATACAAAATCCATGGTAATGTCTTCCCATTTCCATTCAGGCACTGACAAAGGTTGAAGTTCTCCTCCGGGCCGTTGATGTTCAATCTTTACTTGTTGACAAACCATACACTTAGAGACATATTGAGCTACATCCCTCTTTAAACCTTCCCACCAATAATTTCTTTTTAGATCCTTATACATTTTTGTACTTCCGGGGTGAATCGAATATGGAGAGGAATGGGCTTCCTTCATGACTTCTTCTCTTAACCCACATGGCACAAATAGTCGATTCCCATATCTCACAACACCATCCATATCAATCCTTAATTCTTTCCTTTTCCCAATCCTTATAGAATCCTTTATTCCTTTGGTTTCATCGTCTTCCTCTTGAGCTTGTTTAATTCTATCCAGAATTGTTGGTTGCAAAGACAGTTGAGCTAACATCACATCTACTTGCTCCACAGTGACTTCAAGATCTAGCTTCATGAACTCTATCTGGATCTCCTTTTGGCTAGAAAGCAAAGTAGCAATGTCTTCATGTTTCTTTCTACTAAGCGCATCCGCTACTACATTAGCTTTCCCGGGATGGTAGAGGATCTCCACGTCATAATCCTTAAGTAGTTCAAGCCATCTTCTCTGTCTCATATTGAGTTCTTTCTGTGTGAAGATGTACTTTAAACTCTTGTGGTCCGTATAGATCTTACACTTCTCTCCAAACAAATAATGTCTCCACAATTTCAGTGCAAGTATAACAGCTGCTAACTCTAAATCGTGTACTGGATAATTCTTTTCATGTGGTTTCAACTGTCTGGAAGCATAAGCTATAACTCTCCCGTCTTGCATAAGCACACAACCGAGTCCTTGAATAGATGCATCACTGAAGACTATGAATTCCTTTCCATGGACTGGTAGCGCCAAGATAGGAGCCGATATCAATCTCTCCTTCAACTCTTCAAAGCTCTTCTCACATCTATCATCCCATTCAAACCTAACATTCTTTCGGGTCAATCGGGTTAATGGAGATGCAATCTTTGAGAATCCTTCCACAAATCTTCGATAATATCCAGCTAATCCAAGAAAGCTTCTGATTTCACTCACCGTTGTAGGCCTTGTCCACTTGAGAATCGCCTCAATCTTCGTTGGATCAACTGAGACTCCTTCTTTTGAAATAATATGTCCAAGAAAAGATATCTCCTCTAACCAAAACTGACACTTGTTAAACTTGGCATATAGTTTCTTCTCTCGAAGCCTTTGTAACACAAGTCTCAAATGCTCTTGATGCTCTTCTTTGCTTCGGGAATAGATCAAGATATCGTCAATGAAGACTATGACAAATGAATCCAAATAATCCTTGAAGACTCTATTCATCAAGTCCATAAATGCAGCTGGTGCATTGGTTAACCCGAAAGGCATCACTAAAAATTCGAAGTGTCCATATCTGGTTCTGAAAGCTGTCTTCTGAATGTCTTGAGATTTAATCTTAAGCTGATAGTATCCTGATCTCAAGTCGATCTTAGAAAACACAGTTGCTCCCTTCAATTGATCAAACAGATCGTCAATCCGTGGCAAAGGATACTTATTCTTGATAGTAACCCGGTTCAATTCTCTGTAGTCAATACACATACGCAAACTCTCATCCTTCTTCTTGACAAAAAGCACTGGAGCACCCCACGGGGATATGCTTGGTCTAATAAAACCCAAGTCTTGCAACTCTTGTAACTGTATCTTCAACTCTTCAACTCGCTGGAGCCATTCTATGGAGCTTTAGAGATAGGTACTTTCCAGGCAATACTTCATTCCAAACTCTATCTCTCTATCAGGTGGTAATCCAGGTAACTTCTCAGGAAATACATCCACAAACCCATTCACAACTGGCACCATGTTGATATCTACTTCCTCCATACTCATAGCTGCTATAACCGGTTTCTCCCACAACTCCATGAACTTCATACTCTTAGGTCTTAACCTCTCTAACATATATGAAAACCTTCCTTCATCCAAATCAAAACTCAACTCCGCTCTACTACAATCGATAGTGACCTTATAATGATTTAGCCAATTCATTCCCAATATTACATCAAAATCAGATAAAGGTAACACTATCATATCAATAGGCATGCTCACATCAGAAATCATCACATTCACATTCTTACACACACATGGATGCCTATTTTCAATCACTAACGGAGTAGTTACACACATAACACGATCACTCAACACTTCAGAAGCAAGATTACAATCGTTCATGAAATTCTTAGAAATACATGCATGAGCCGCCCCTGTATCAATCAACACATAAGCATTCCTATTGTAAACCCCCAAAAATTTTCGTAATCCTTAAAAATAATTTTAGAAGTATAAATATCAAAGACCCGAAAAATCAACTTGAGACTAAAACTCAATTCTAGACCAAGTCAAATACCGGAAACGAAACCCTAAAAGTTGAACCCAGTTAAAAATTTAATAAGAACAAAAACGAGTTCTCTCAATCTTGAGAAAACGAGAACCCCTGAAATAAAATATAAAGTCCAATTACCGATATAGTCAACGTCCGTACGACGATTAAATAATCTACCCAATTCCTAAAACGCAAATCGAAACAATAGATCCAGATACCGCTTAACAACGAGATAATAAAGTCCTAATCCCTTCAGTAAAATTTTAGAATCACAAAATCCAAATTTTCCACAAAAGTCAAATCGAGTCAACTCCTAAACCTAGACTCGGTTAAATGATTCCGAGAACTAAAAACTATTAAATAATCACAAATGAAATAAAATAAAATAAAACGTAAATTTCGAGCTAAAATTCTAAAACGCTCAAGACTCGAAAATTATACGATCTTACGAATATCTCGATGAAAACGGAATTCAAAACGGAACCCTAAAAGTCAACAAGCCTATAACGAATCCTAGTAGTTAAGATCCGGCAATCCCGTTTTCAAACCCTAGAAAACGAAATTAAGTAAATAGCCTAGAATAGTTCGTAATAACGTAAGGTAACATAAAAATATCAGATTCGCGAATTTCGAGTGACCTTCGGACCCAAACGGGATCGGTTCTCGAAAAGCGTGTCCCGGAGCTCGGAATATTAAAAATATTCCGTTTATACCAATAGACTCGTAAAAATACAAGGATTCCAAAAATATCAGTTTTAGAATTTTTCGTAGCTAAAAATTACAGATATCGCATTATTACGCGTATTTTATTACTACCGGTACTTTAATTGTCTAGTCTACTATTCATAGTACTTTTTCTACTATTCATTACTATTCACCTATCTCTACTTTTTCTTACACCTATTTCTTACACCTACATATCTATTTTCTTACTTTTTTCATTTCCAATACACCTTTAATCACATCAAACTTTACACATTACTTATTTATTACACAAATCAAATAAAACAAATCATTCTCTCTCTCACATACCCCAAAACCGGTGCCTCCTCTCTCCCCATTCATCTAATTTTTATTTCTTTTCAATTTATTTTATTACACTCTTAATTCCTCCACAAAATTCTATAAATACCACCTCTCCCCTTCTCATTTCTTCACACCATTCCAAAGCAAAGAAATTATGCCAAAAATCCTCTCCAAAAACTCTTCTTTATAATCTTACAAGAACTCACTTCTTGTAAAAAGAAAACACTCCTCTTCCATTACCAAAGAAAGTTTCTTTTCAAAGCCTCACTATCTACCACATATCACTACTCACATAATACCCATTCCATCTACCATCTTCATATCTCTTACATACTTTAGGTAATATTTCTTCCATCTATTATTCATCCATGTAATGTAACTTAACATGACTATGGTGTTGTTTTGAAACTCATATGAGTAGTAAAAGCAACAACATGTTCATGTTTTGTTCTTGTACATAAAGCTTCCTACTTTATTATGTTGTTATTATTGTTATTATTATATTATATATACTATGTATATATATTTATTTAGAGCATATAAGCTCATTTGTTATTTATTTATATTCAAGTTATGCAATTTATTTATTTTATGCAATTATTAAGACTAGTCTTTCTAGTCTTAGACTTGTTCATATCAAGTCAAAACAATCTTTTATTTATTTTCTTTAATCTTTCGGGACTAGTCCATTCTTGGTCCCGGGATGCCTTGATAAAGCTAAGGCTCCAATACTTGATCGGGATTCCTTGATGAAGCTAAGGTTCCCAATGCTTGATATTTTATTTTCTTACTTATTATTGTTTCTAGTATTTTCTTATGTTTTTATTATTTTATATGCTTATGATACTTGCATCTACATAATGTTAATGTCTCAACTAAGTCTAAAAAGTAGAATTTCATTTTATTAAGGGAACTCAAAACTATATTTTCTATCATGTGGTTTGTCACAAAATAATGAAGTTTTTATCAACAACATAAAAATAAAGCACTACAAGCTTTCTCAAGATTTTCCTAAAATGACGAAGATAGTTTTATAAGAAATAAATATCTTCTTTATATTTTATGGTAATTTAAGTTTAAGAAAAATAAATCGTTAATGTTGAAAACTTAAATTCTTTTCTAAACTAAGGAACAAACTAGTTTTCAAAGTTAATATAAAAATCAACTCATGAAGAACCCACTTAGGAAAAGTAACGATTTTTAAAATTCTAAAAGAAAGGATTTGTTTTCAAAAGAATATAAATAAAGTAAGGTTAGCAATAATGGATTTTATCAATAAAGATGATTCCTTTCAAAGAAATGAAAGAACAACTTTTAGAAAGCAAAAGCTTATAAATATAAGAAGACAAGATTCATTTTCTAAAAACCATCCTAAATACAAAAATTATAAAAAAGGGGTTTTCATCAACTTAATGTATTTTGATGAATTTGAACACACAGTGAGCACGTGAAAATTTAATACATGACTAAAGGATTAAGGAAAAATTTAACTTATTTTGGAAAAAGGAATGAAGAAAATAAAATAAGATTATACTCATTTATAACAGTATAAAATTTCCTTAAATACTTGAAGGGAAGTTTTCAAAGCTAAAGGTTAAAAGAATTATTTTATGAAATAAATTGTTGAGACACTACCATTAGGATTTTTGCATATAAAGTGAGCATGCCTATATATTCAAAGTGTTTATCAAATATATATTTATATTGTTACAAAAGGATTTTCTTTAAAATGAAGTTGAGTTAGAAAATGGATTTTTGCAAAAGTTTAGAAAATTCGTTTTAAATCTGTACCTGACGTTTTCGGAACCCAAATGACCTTTTATGACCAAGATAAGTTTAGAGATGGATAGAACTTTTCGAATAGGTAGAAAACGGTATATCATATGCGAAATTCCGAGTTAAAATGAGCAAGTTATGGCCATTTTAAGTTGGAATTTCTTCTTACACGATTTTACCGCAATTTTAAGTAAAGTTTAAGATCTCCAAGGATAGGAATTTCATGAAAGACTTATCCCGGGTATTTCTTTTGTCTAGGTGACGAAGGATACGGAAATACCCTACCCGAGGATTTCTACGACTAAGAAGATAGCGAAATGGACGAGTGAGTTATTCCTCCTAAATTCGTTACTTTGCTTGTGCTTGTAAAGTAGTAGCATTAGTATATTAGGAAAAGATAAAAATGGATATATATTGGGGAATTCGGGATTATATATATATTTCTATGTTGTGCGTGAACTGAGAAGTAAGAATATCGCAACTACGATCTGCTTGTTTAAATAATTTTGTTTCCTTGCTTGTATGATTGTTATTGTTGCTAAATTGATTGATCGCCCCAATAAACCTTAATAAGGTTGACCTAAGAACAATAAAACGTTCACGCATAGCATCCATCGAGTCACATCTATCTCAGAAGGCTGCTACTCCTACGCGTAGAGTTGGATTGGCTGTGATCGTGCGGTGCCACGGGCCATGTTCCTTCCTGGAGAATCCAAATCGCTCGGGGAAAGCGACTCTAGGTTCGGAGCCGAGCCAACCGAACGCTGTGGGTGAGGACCTGGGGACTAGCAGTAGAAGGTCGAGGACCTTCAACCCCGATTCCCTAACCTTTGATACGGAGGGGTAAATCCGTTCTATATATGGTTTCCGGACGACTATATATATTCGTGTAATCATGTGATTGGTTCTTGGTATGCATAGCATATGTGTGATTAAAAAAAAAAATGAACTTGTTTGAAAATGTGGTGCGAATGAAAAGGAATATCTCACTAAGCTAAGTTGTAGCTTATACCCCTATAGATTTGATTGAAACAGGTATATTCGTGGATTAAAATTGAGGATCATGACATTAAGGAAGTCATGAACGGACGATTAAGGATGTGGAATCATACGATGAAGAAAGTTGTAAGGTTCTTTATATGTGCTAACCTTTATGATTAGTGAGGTACTTTTATTTAAAGACAATAGAAGAATATGCCCTTAAGAATTGAAATGTGATATGTTTATGTTCTATATTCTCTTTGCCTTGTTACTTATTTATTATCGATAATAAATTGCGCTACTCCGATGCGTTCCCTTAGTTGTGATGTACGCCTTGTGCATGATATGGAAGCCTTTGCGTGACTAAGGTAGTCATTCCTAGGCTTTAGTATTGTGTACGGCGGACTGCCACGTTTAGGGTACCCCTCGGGGCGTGACAGTTTAAGTTGGTATCAGAGCAACAAGGTTTTGGGAATTAAGAAACAGGATATTAGAAGTGTAGAGTGGTAGGACTTGATCTATGTCTAAGAATCCTATGTCTAAGAATAGAACTTTATCTTGAAGAATATTAGGAAAAGGCAGGAAGGTACTTACACCAGAATCGGAGGATATTTAGTAAGATATGAAATGGAGGAATTACATAAAGAGGATTTACCCTAGGATGTTGACCCAGATTGGGAAAGATAGAAATGACTTGGAGATAGAACATAGCAGAACAATATGGAGGGAACATGAAAGAGACTTAGAATTTGGATATGGAATGAATAAAGAAAGTTTACCTTAGCAAGACCAATAAGCCTTAATATGTAGTAACCCTGTTTAAGGCCAACTAAGAGCAAGATAAGTAAAATGCCTCTTTCATAGGTAAGACCCTTAGGTAGATAATATTCAGTACCTACGTTAACCTTTAATCAGACTAGCAAAAGTCTTTAACGCTTCTCTTTTCCTTAAAAACAAATAACTTGTGCGTAAAACTCGAAATAAAAGAAATATCTAATACGATCGCTTCGTTTGGTTCTAGGAAGCTACCCGAGGAAGTTACGCCACAATCAAGCACCCCTCTCAAAGAACAACAAGAACGAGGAACACCCCCACCACAAGATCTAACTCAAGAACTCTTGACCACCATAAGACGTCTAGAAGAAACGATAAGGACTTATATACAACAAATACCCATTACCTCTCACCCGCTCAGGTTATGAGACCACAACTCGGAGCAACACCAGTAGCACAAGTCCCTTCCTTCATGGCCAATCCTAAACCACAGGCTAAGAAGCGTAAACAACTCCAACCTCTTAAGGTTCCGCAACCCCTAAGGTCAGATGTTGGAAGTGTGAAGGAAGACATTTCCCCAAAAGTTGCCCACAACTACAGAACAAGTGTTACTTCTGTGGAAACAAGGACCACAAAATCCTAAATTGTCCTAAGAAGAACGGCACTATCTATTCCGGTCATGCAAAGAGAAAACACAGTGCCAACAATTACCCAACCACCATAAGGAAATGCTACGTATGTAGTCGTCTCATCTGTAGGACCAAGAATTACCTTACAAATGGCGAGGAAACATGCTACATGTGCAAGGTGTGGTATCTCTATGTACGTGAAGACCTAAAGACGCAAGGTTTATGGGACGACCCCATCTCAGTCCGAAAGAGATGACCCATCCAAGGAAGAATGTGGGACTTCGTCTGGAGATCCTCACCAAATCTCGCCACAAAGGAAAAAAGAAAAAAGTTACTGATAATGAAGACGAGGGATCAAGTGATCAAGGAAATATTCCTACCCTGTGAAGAGCAATCCAAAGCAGGAATGGACGCTAAACCTTCCATAAAAGCTTTAATATACCGATAGGAGAAATGCTTTTGTAAAAAGAATTAATCAAAGATGTATATGTTGTTTATGTAATGATTTGAAATTTTAATTATGTTTTGCATCCTTTCTTTGAACTTTTGTAAAGGAAGTATTTAAGTCTTCCTTCTGTTTCCATGTATTTGAATTAATAATATGAATTTCCTTTTCATTATTATGATTTCAGACAATTTTCAAAATTTCTTATATGTATTTGCTCATTTCCGTACTCGGTTGCTATTTGCTTGTCTCTTGACCGATTTTTTTTTCCCGAAAAACGTCTAAGACTTAATAAAGTTTAAGAATCTCACGCTAGCTTAATAAAACCTGTAGAACAAATAGGAGACGTACTCGTGCTCAACGCAACCAAGAAATACCCCCTGTAGAACCTGAGAACCCGGAGGAACCTCAACAACCAAACCAACCACGAATGGATCAAGCTAACATCGAACAACTTGCCAACCTCATAAGGAATTTCGCACAACAGGCTCAGGCTATGCCTACACCAGCACATGCACAAGAAGCAGCACCAGAAGTTCCAACGCCACCAATTGAAACAGCACTAGCTGAGCCACCTTTACCGAAACCTTATCAAAGTATGTTGCCAGAATTCATTAAGTGCAATCGATATTTTGATGGAGCCTTTGGAAAACCGGATGAAGCTGATGATTGGTTAGCACAAATAGAACGATCTTTCAATGCTTTTGAAGTACCACAACATCTTCAGCTTACATATGGGACTTTCATGCTGAGGTTCAATGCAAGGATATGGTGGGAATCCAAAAGTAGAGAACTACTACCACCAATCGCATGGGAGACATTTAGACATGAATTTTTGGAGAACTTTTTCCCTGGAAGCTTGAGGATCCAATTTAGTGCAGATTTCTTAAGTATTTCTCAAGGAGGCCGTAGTCTTGAAGAATACGAAACGGAGTTCAGTAAGCTGTTACAATATGCCCCCGAATCATATAAGGATAGCGAGGAACTAAAAAGGCAAGTCTTCTTGGGAGGATTGGATGAAGACCTTCGTATCAAGTTGATAGAGTTTGACATTAAAGATTTTCGAGAACTAGTAGAGAGAGCACGAATTGTGGATGGTGCTAAGAAAAGGAGAAGGACAGAAGGAAACGTCATGATGATTGAGGAAGAATCTATAAGTGAACCTAGCTCAGGCATCAGAATCAATGAGCTCGAAACATTGGTCAGCCCGAGTAGAAAGAAGGATAAAAAGAAATGGGATACCCAATGTTGGAAATGCAAAAAGGGACATCAACCAAGACAGTGTCCTAAGTTGCAACACAAGTGCTACTACTGCGGGAGTCCAAATCACAAAGTCATGAGATGCCCAAAGAAAACCTCTGCCACTTGTCTGATCTGCAAGGAGTTGGGACATATTGCCAAGAAGTGTCCTAAGAAGAAAAATATGGAAGAGAGATACTCAGCAATACCCCCACAAGGAATACATGTGTACAACCTACAAGGACAATGGATTTGCGAGGAAGCCAACCAAGAAATAGAATTCGCTGTTTTAGAAGAAGACGATAGTCATGAATACGAGTTAATATCAGGCTACCCTTAGACGCTAAAATTCTTGTTATACCGATAGTTGCTAGTAATGACCGTAGATTATGTAATCGTCACCTTACTCCAGATGGAATAAAAATATGATTGTCAAAATTTTGTATGTACCAAAAGAAGAAGGCAATTTAATTTTTACCTTGAACACGCCAAAATACATCAAAAGCATAACTATTACCGCCTAAAAGCTAGAACCGGTAATGATAAAATCTCAACGAGCAAATTCCAAATTTTTCATCTTGACCTCAAACCTTGTCAAGATAACCACGTAAAGAATGAAACAACGATACGGAATAAGTATAAACATTGTGTATTTTTATATGCATGTCATATATATGCTCACATAAGAATGGGAAAGCGAATTCACAACCTTCCTTCGTCAAGTGAATGTACCAGTGTCGTATCGAGTCGATGTCAGTTTAAGATCGAGTCAAGTCAAGTGTCGAGTCGTTAGTCGTCTGCTGTATTGGTTAAGTTTGAAACTCTTCAGAAAGAGTCAAAGTGAAGGTTGAAAATCGCTAAAACCAAATCTTATTGATTCTATATATGCTATATTGCATAAAATATTAAACGCACAAGATTAACAACATTCCAATATTACCGTCTAAAAATATATGCGAACAGAAAGATATGAAAGAAGAAATTCAAAAACAACGATAGACTTCCCAACCCTTTTGTGAAAGTCAAACTAAGAAAAAGACATAATGAAATCATAATACCCTTTTAACAAATAGACGTAAGACAAAATTCCAAATATCACGAATGTTGATGAATGACGATATACAATTTCTCATCAACCTACGTACGTATGACAAGTTTTGAGGACAAAACTTTCTTTAAGGTGGGTAGGTTGTAAACCCCCAAAAATTTTCGTAATCCTTAAAAATAATTTTAGAAGTATAAATATCAAAGACCCGAAAAATCAACTTGAGATTAAAACTCAATTCTAGACCAAGTCAAATACCGGAAACGAAACCCTAAAAGTTGAACCCAGTTAAAAATTTAATAAGAACAAAAACGAGTTCTCTCAATCTTGAGAAAACGAGAACCCCTGAAATAAAATATAAAGTCCAATTACCGATATAGTCAACGTCCGTACGACGATTAAATAATCTACCCAATTCCTAAAACGCAAATCGAAACAATAGATCCAAATACCGCTTAACAACGAGATAATAAAGTCCTAATCCTTCAGTAAAATTTTAGAATCACAAAATCCAAATTTTCCACAAAAGTCAAATCGAGTCAACTCCTAAACCTAGACTCGGTTAAATGATTCCGAGAACTAAAAACTATTAAATAATCACAAATGAAATAAAATAAAATAAAACGTAAATTTCGAGCTAAAATTCTAAAACGCTCAAGACTCGAAAATTATACGATCTTACGAATATCTCGATGAAAACGGAATTCAAAACGGAACCCTAAAAGTCAACAAGCCTATAACGAATCCTAGTAGTTAAGATCCGGCAATCCCGCGTTTTCAAACCCTAGAAAACGAAATTAAGTAAATAGCCTAGAATAGTTCGTAATAACGTAAGGTAACATAAAAATATCAGATTCGCGAATTTCGAGTGACCTTCGGACCCAAACGGGATCGGTTCTCGAAAAGCGTGTCCCGGAGCTCGGAATATTAAAAATATTCCGTTTATACCAATAGACTCGTAAAAATACAAGGATTCCAAAAATATCAGTTTTAGAATTTTTCGGTAGCTAAAAATTACAGATATCGCATTATTACGCGTATTTTTATTACTACCGGTACTTTAATTGTCTAGTCTACTATTCATAGTACTTTTTCTACTATTCATTACTATTCACCTATCTCTACTTTTTCTTACACCTATTTCTTACACCTACATATCTATTTTCTTACTTTTTTCATTTCCAATACACCTTTAATCACATCAAACTTTACACATTACTTCTTTATTACACAAATCAAATAAAACAAATCATTCTCTCTCTCACATACCCCAAAACCGGCGCCTCCTCTCTCCCCATTCATCTAATTTTTATTTCTTTTCAATTTATTTTATTACACTCTTAATTCCTCCACAAAATTCTATAAATACCACCTCTCCCCTTCTCATTTCTTCACACCATTCCAAAGCAAAGAAATTATGCCAAAATCCTCTCCAAAAACTCTTCTTTATAATCTTACAAGAACTCACTTCTTGTAAAAAGAAAACACTCCTCTTCCATTACCAAAGAAAGTTTCTTTTCAAAGCCTCACTATCTACCACATATCACTACCACATAATACCCATTCCACTACCATCTTCATATCTCTTACATACCTTAGGTAATATTTCTTCCATCTATTATTCATCCATGTCATGTAACTTAACATGACTATGGTGTTGTTTTGAAACTCATATGAGTAGTAAAAGCAACAACATGTTCATGTTTTGTTCTTGTACATAAAGCTTCCTACTTTATTATGTTGTTATTATTGTTATTATTATATTATATATACTATGTATATATATTTATTTAGAGCATATAAGCTCATTTGTTATTTATTTATATTCAAGTTATGCAATTTATTTATTTTATGCAATTATTAAGACTAGTCTTTCTAGTCTTAGACTTGTTCATATCAAGTCAAAACAATCTTTTATTTATTTTCTTTAATCTTTCGGGACTAGTCCATTCTTAGTCCCGGGATGCCTTGATAAAGCTAAGGCTCCAATACTTGATCGGGATTCCTTGATGAAGCTAAGGTTCCCAATGCTTGATATTTTATTTTCTTACTTATTATTGTTTCTAGTATTTTCTTATGTTCTTATTATTTTATATGCTTATGATACTTGCATCTACATAATGTTAATGTCTCAACTAAGTCTAAAAAGTAGAATTTCATTTTATTAAGGGAACTCAAAACTATATTTTCTATCATGTGGTTTGTCACAAAATAATGAAGTTTTTATCAACAACATAAAAATAAAGCACTACAAGCTTTCTCAAGATTTTCCTAAAATGACGAAGATAGTTTTATAAGAAATAAATATCTTCTTTATATTTTATGGTAATTTAAGTTTAAGAAAAATAAATCGTTAATGTTGAAAACTTAAATTCTTTTCTAAACTAAGGAACAAACTAGTTTTCAAAGTTAATATAAAAATCAACTCATGAAGAACCCACTTAGGAAAAGTAACGATTTTTAAAATTCTAAAAGAAAGGATTTGTTTTCAAAAGAATATAAATAAAGTAAGGTTAGCAATAATGGATTTTATCAATAAAGATGATTCCTTTCAAAGAAATGAAAGAACAACTTTTAGAAAGCAAAAGCTTATAAATATAAGAAGACAAGATTCATTTTCTAAAAACCATCCTAAATACAAAAATTATAAAAAAGGGGTTTTCATCAACTTAATGTATTTTTGATGAATTTGAACTTTAATCACTAGAAGGAAAATTTAATACATGACTAAAGGATTAAGGAAAAATTTAACTTATTTTGGAAAAAGGAATGAAGAAAATAAAATAAGATTATACTCATTTATAACAGTATAAAATTTCCTTAAATACTTGAAGGGAAGTTTTCAAAGCTAAAGTTTAAAAGAATTATTTTATGAAATAAATTGTTGAGACACTACCATTAGGATTTTTGCATATAAAGTGAGCATGCCTATATAAGTGTTTATCAAATATATATTTATATTGTTACAAAAGGATTTTCTTTAAAATGAAGTTGAGTTAGAAAATGGATTTTTGCAAAAGTTTAGAAAATTCGTTTTAAATCTGTACCTGACGTTTTCGGAACCCAAATGACCTTTTATGACCAAGATAAGTTTAGAGATGGATAGAACTTTTCGAATAGGTAGAAAACGGTATATCATATGCGAAATTCCGAGTTAAAATGAGCAAGTTATGGCCATTTTAAGTTGGAATTTCTTCTTACACGATTTTACCGCAATTTTAAGTAAAGTTTAAGATCTCCAAGGATAGGAATTTCATGAAAGACTTATCCCGGGTATTTCTTTTGTCTAGGTGACGAAGGATACGGAAATACCCTACCCGAGGATTTCTACGACTAAGAAGATAGCGAAATGGACGAGTGAGTTATTCCTCCTAAATTCGTTACTTTGCTTGTGCTTGTAAAGTAGTAGCATTAGTATATTAGGAAAAGATAAAAATGGATATATATTGGGGAATTCGGGATTATATATATATTTCTATGTTGTGCGTGAACTGAGAAGTAAGAATATCGCAACTACGATCTGCTTGTTTAAATAATTTTGTTTCCTTGCTTGTATGATTGTTATTGTTGCTAAATTGATTGATCGCCCCAATAAACCTTAATAAGGTTGACCTAAGAACAATAAAACGTTCACGCATAGCATCCATCGAGTCACATCTATCTCAGAAGGCTGCTACTCCTACGCGTAGAGTTGGATTGGCTGTGATCGTGCGGTGCCACGGGCCATGTTCCTTCCTGGAGAATCCAAATCGCTCGGGGAAAGCGACTCTAGGTTCGGAGCCGAGCCAACCGAACGCTGTGGGTGAGGACCTGGGGACTAGCAGTAGAAGGTCGAGGACCTTCAACCCCGATTCCCTAACCTTTGATACGGAGGGGTAAATCCGTTCTATATATGGTTTCCGGACGACTATATATATTCGTGTAATCATGTGATTGGTTCTTGGTATGCATAGCATATGTGTGATTAAAAAAAAAAAATGAACTTGTTTGAAAATGTGGTGCGAATGAAAAGGAATATCTCACTAAGCTAAGTTGTAGCTTATACCCCTATAGATTTGATTGAAACAGGTATATTCGTGGATTAAAATTGAGGATCATGACATTAAGGAAGTCATGAACGGACGATTAAGGATGTGGAATCATACGATGAAGAAAGTTGTAAGGTTCTTTATATGTGCTAACCTTTATGATTAGTGAGGTACTTTTATTTAAAGACAATAGAAGAATATGCCCTTAAGAATTGAAATGTGATATGTTTATGTTCTATATTCTCTTTGCCTTGTTACTTATTTATTATCGATAATAAATTGCGCTACTCCGATGCGTTCCCTTAGTTGTGATGTACGCCTTGTGCATGATATGGAAGCCTTTGCGTGACTAAGGTAGTCATTCCTAGGCTTTAGTATTGTGTACGGCGGACTGCCACGTTTAGGGTACCCCTCGGGGCGTGACACCCCTATCACACACATTCAGAATACCTGCCAAGGTGTCTACTGCAGGCGTATCTTCAACTTGCTGTAGGGTGAAAACTCTAGCATTTGTCTTCCCTTTTTCCACATACATTCCCTTTTTAACATCAGGTCGATCTTTGCAATTGGAAATATGATGCCCTCTTTGCTTACAATAAGCACAAAACACTGGTGGTAGCTTGGGATTCTGACACTCTGTGTATTTATGCCCAACTTGACCACATGAGAAGCACGCTCCGGGAGTCCACTTACAAGTTGTCTCTTCATGAGGACCATAGCATCTAGGGCATTTCTTCTCAAACACTGGTGTAGAAGCCTTAGATGTTGATTCTGACCTCCTTGTTTTCCCAGGTAAGGTCTCTTTCCTCGGTTTTGATAATAGCCTCCTTTGCTAACACCTTGATAACCGCCATAAGATGTGGCTGGAGCAGGTCTCTTCCCCATGAAAGCAGCTCTTCGGGCTCTCCTAACTCGACTATCATTATTTATCTGTTCCATCAACAAAGCTTTGGCAACTAAATCTGATAGAGTGTGCAATTCGAACTTCTTCACTTCATTCTGAATCTCTTCATTCAAACCGTTCTGAAACTTCTGAACCTTCATCCTCTCATCACGATAATCTCCTCCAGCAAAGCGTAGCAACCTGCAAAACTCTCCATGGTACTCATCTATGGTCTTGCTTCCTTGTCTCAAGTTCAACCAATCAGAAATCATCCTCTCTCGTACTGAATTCGGGAAGTACTTAGTGAAGAAGGTATCCTTGAATGTAATCCAAGAGATGGGTTGTTGCAAATTTCCACTAGCTAGTCTCCACCAGTTGTAAGCTCTTCATCATATAAACTGCTAAGTCCTTTCTTATCTCAGGAGTACTACTAGCTGCAAAGTCTTCTCCAATTCTTCTATCCAATTCTCAGCCACTGTCGGATCAGTGCTAGTACCATCAAACTCTGGAACCATCTTACTAAGTCATGTAGTTATCTGGTTGGCTTGTCATCACAGGTGGTGCTTCATTCGGTCTCCCCAGGTTGATTACCTTGCTGCATAAGTACTGTGTCTGCTGGGACATCATCATGATATTGTTGCATCATCGCCATCATATCTCTCATCATGCCATACATGGAATTCGGATCACCTGTAGGCATCTGTGGCATAGGAGGAATAGGCGGCATAGGTGGTGGTGGCGGAATCGGAGTCGGTAAAGGAATCTGAGAAGCAGAAGCCGATGCTGGAGATGGAGTGGTCTCATTACTTGGGGTAGAAGATGATGTAGGAGCAGATGTAGATGAAGACTGTGGCGGTGGCATGCTTTCCCTATCTGATTGCTGTCTAGTAGATCTTCTTAACCTGTCCATCTTAATAGCCATACACAATACATTCAACACACATACAGGTATATGCATTCAAGTCACACATTCAACCTATTAATTAGCATTCACAATCACACATCATAACAAACAATCCGTCAAGCAATAAGGCAAGCAATAAGCACAAAACATTCAAGAAAACAAACAAACACAAGCATTCAAGCAACTTAGCAACTATGCTCATCCTATTCTACCTATTTGTGTCTAAGTCAAGTCGCAAACAAATCATTTTAATTAGGCAAACAATTAATCAAACTATGCTCTGATACCAACTGTAAGGACCCGCTATTACCCCTAGTTGAAATAAGCAATAGCAGTTCCCCAACCGCATATAATCTGCAGAATTATATGCAAGGTTGTCTTAAAAGGATTGTTTGATGAATTGTTCACCTAATCTTAAGGAATAAATCATTTTGAGAAATAATTACTTAGTAGCTTTTCAAAACATATTAACATATATATACACAACTTCAAACAAAGGCAGATCAAGCTAGATATATACATACATATATTACATCCACAGGCTTCTTACAAGCCTTAAACAAAATAACAAAATATAAAGCTTAACAAAGCTTTACAAACATCCATTCTAACTAACTATCTAGTCTATTACAAAAAGAATGGTTCCGTCCAGTCCTGGTCAAACTCTAGTCCTCATATTCCTCCAAGAAGTCCTCAAAATCGGAGCCATAACCCATGCTCGCATAGGACTCGTCCAGGTCATCACCTGAAATTGTTAAAAGAATGAGCCAGAGGCCCAGTACACAGCAACGAATACAAAAGCGAGATGAAGCACACAAGCTTATCTAAATGCAATATGCAACATCCATTCAATTATTCTTTAATCTTTAATTAATCAATCAACACGGGAGTATTCAAACTCCGGACAACAGGGATCGCGAGGGGACCTGAGTAACACTCGGACGCTCAGGGGGTTGATATAAGTAGTTCGGGTACTCATACCGTCCTAGATATCGTTAAGTCAAAGAGAAAAGTAGCTTCCTCCAGGGTTAATAGCCGTTACTTAGCTTATTTATACTCAGTCCATATCATAAAATATAGTTCACCCGTTCTCATAAACGTTTGAACTAAACTATGGTACTTCCTACCAAGTTTAAATAAATTTTCACCGATCTATACCCCCCGTCGACTACCCGCCGTACCACTTAATGAAAGTCATCTCAAATGACAGGAGTGGCCTAAGCGCCTAGATCTATCGTGCTCAAACCGAGCAAGGTGCCGCTCCCCGAACCGATACCAACTTCCATCCCAAACTCATCAAACTATGAGGGGTCGCCGTTAGGTTCATACATGACCTGGCGTAGGAATTGGATTTTAACGGCATAAAACACAAGCAACAATCACATTTTAAGTTTTCTTATTATATATTTAAGTTTTATAAATGCCTATCCTAACAGAGACAAGCAGGTTACTGCGTACCTGTATTAGATCGGAGTCAATGGGATAATCGAAAGGGAATCAATCACTGTAAAAAAGAAATTACAACTCACACTTAGTTCAAGTATATATTTTCATCAAAGTCAAGTATATCATCCAAAGAAATTCAAATAAATTATTATAACATCATCACATAGCATTTAGATATCATATATTATCATACAATACCCAACAAATACTTAAATGACCATTTATCAAGCTTTGAACAACTTTTAGTAAACAACAATAAGTTTTAAACTTTGTTGGAAAGCGTATCAGCTGGAAAGAATTGAAATTTAAGAACTGATACTTTTAATTTGTAAAATCTTAAAACATGAAAGTTTTAGATCTTTTCCTTAGCTTTCCAACGCAACTTGAATCACCTCAATCGGAGATCGGATGAAAAAGTTACGGCTAAAATACAAAGAGCTACGAAACAGGGAAGTCTACACGACCGGGTACACGGCCCGTGTATGGAGGCCGTGTTGGGTAAAAAAAATGACCCGAGAGCAACTTTAAGAATTTCAAGGCCTACACGACCATGTACACAGGCTGTGTACACTGGAGCGAAAAAAATGACGAAATCCCCTGTTTTCAAAATGCATTTTACACTTCTTAAAATTCTTTAAACTCATTCTAAAGTTTCCAAAACTTGTTATATGATCATCCCATCATTCAAACAACACCAAACACCTCCAAAACTTCATCAACTCCAAATCACTATTCATCATCTTCTTCAATATTAGGTCATCCAACCACATGCATTCACCCTTCCAACACTTCAAAACTCATCCTAAGCACATAAAACTAACCAATCTAGTCCTATTACACTTCATATAATATCCATACAACATGGATCACGAATTCATAAACAAAATATCATCAAGAACACATACAGCATGAAAATGAAAAATAGAGAACACACTTACCACTTGGACTTCTATGCTCGGTTAAGGACTCTAGATCAAGCTTTTGATGGTGAGAATTGTAGAAAATCAAACTTCAACTTAGGGGTCACCTTGGGAGCTCTTTTGATGAAGAGAGGAATGAGTTTAGGGCAAATGGAGGGTTTTGGTTTGGTCTGAAATTTTTGGCCGAATTTTTGAAGTTAAAAAGTTTAAACTTATCCTAGTTGACTTTAAGGGCATGAGGGCATTAAAGGCTTAATGACTTTGTTTTGGGTTAATTAATATTTTGTCTTAAGGCACATAATGGGGTTTAATGGCTAAGTTTTTAGCCTATTTTTTTTTCTACTACTTAAGGATATTTATATATACATTCCACTTATCTAAGCACAAATAACACACTTTAAGGCATATTAATATTTTACAAACTCAATAAATAATTAATCTAACATATTTAAATAATTCTACACACTTTCACACATCATAATACTCATCAAAATTAAATTAACCATCAACATATATTTATCATGCATAATTCAACAATTCATTCATAAAATAAAATTAGGAATTTCTTGGCTATTTCAGATTTATACATATATTCATCATTCATATAACTATCTTAGTGCTTATGCATTTAAAACTAGTATAGCAAACTAGATCTAGTGTTTTGAGTTCATAAAATGTATTAGACTTTTATTTTATGTTCATAAACAACTTGTAGTAGCATGATGATAGTAGGAAAGTTTTAGAAATCTCAAGATCTATTTTATTTTCAACAAAAATCATTTTGAAAATTCGGATGAAAAATGAACCATATTTAAAAAGTTATTTTTCAACTTCAAAATTGTATTTTTCATTCAAAATGAAGGGCTTAGGGTATAGATAACATAAATGAAAAATTTTGATGAGTAAAGTTTAGATCTATGAGTTTATAGTTTACTATCATGGGTTTCTTTTAGATTTATGTTCATATTAAGTGTAGATCTTGGTTTTGAGCTCAAACAAAATAGTGAAATTCGTATTTTGGCAAGATCCCTATTTAAAAATCACTTTCCAAGTGTCAAAATGAAGTTTTTACTTAAGATAATGAAGGCTTAATGTATGTAATCTCAAGACTTCTTTTTACAAGAATCAAAGGTGATTTTCAAAAGTTATTTTCAAATAAAATCTCATTTTCGGATTTAGGCCAAGGCATATTTAAAAAACATGTTTTCCAACTCAAAAATGGGTTTTTATTCAAGATATGGAAGGCTCTTAAGATAGGATATAAAGTATAGATTTTCATAAGTTTAAATAGATTTTATCAAAAGATATATCCAAAAATGAATTTTGTAAATTCGGATCTCAACAAAGACCAATTTTGAAAACCCATTTTTCAACTTCAAAACAAGACTTCTATTAAGGAAATGGAAGTCTTAAGGGTAGGTTTGATTAGGAAATGGTTTTTGAAATACTAAATGAGTTTTACAAAGAAAACAAACTCAAATGAATTTTTCAAAATTTGGATTTGAAAATAGCCACAATTTAAACACCTATTTCCAAATGCCAAAATGATAATTTTGATAGGAAAATGGAAGTCCTAGGGAATATATATAACAAAGACCAAGTTTTGATAAGGATAAAAAAAGTCTATCAAAATATAACCTTAGAACAATAAATGATTTCCAAGAATAAGTTAAACAATGATTTCATTCTTCAAAATTTTGTAAAATTCGTCCTTAGGCAAACCACCTATTTAAACACCTATTTTCTAATCCCAAAATGAAGGTTTTTGTTGAAATAATGAAGGTGATGGTTATATAGGTTATCAAGGTTGAATTTTGATAAAAACAAATATGATTTTACAAGAAGAAAAACTATCTTTCTTAAGTCTAGTGAAATTCAAAGTTTTGCAAAGTAAAGGTTTTCAAAAGGAATTCTTGGTACTATATGTATACATATAGGTAGATCATCTCATAACCTTCATAACAATAGCTTGTAGGTAATACATATATGCATGATGCATTGTAGAAATAAAGTATGAAAATTGAGTTTATCCAAAATTTGTAAATTCGGATGATTTCAAAACCATGCCTCAAAAACCCCTTTATCAACTCCAAAACTTGTGTTTTATATGAACAATGAGGAGTTTAGGTCATAGGTATCACCAAGTAATGATTTTGATAAATTAAGATAGGATTTGCTAAGAAAAATATATAGAACAAAGAGTAGAAATGAAGTAGGAAAATTGAGTTGTCGTCATTTTAAGAAATTCGTAATAATAGAGTAATGATATGAAAACCCATATTTTTCAAACTCAAATTAGAAGTTTTATCAAAAAATGAAGTCCTTAGTGGCTATGTATGATTGAGCCTTTAATTTTCTAAGTATCAAATGATTTTTACTTAAAGGAATACTCAAAAACTAATTTTACAAAATTCGGATTTTGGGATCAATCCTACTTGAAACATGTTTACAAAGTGCAAAATGGAAATTTTTATGTAGAAATGAAGGTCATAAGTAATTTATATAATGAAGACTCAATATTAACAAAGATAATTATATTTTATTAAGAAATAAATCCAAAATAAATGGGAATGATCAAAGTTAGGAAACTAGTTTTCTTAAAAGTAAATAGCCATGGAGTCTTACCAATAAAAAGTTTCAAAAATTTCCTTTTAGTAAATATTGCAAAAGCATGCATGCATCAAGCTCATAACATGCTATTCATAATAGGAAATCATCAATATTGCATATGTAGTTCATCTATATAGTAGGAACATTACAAACATTTACGAAACTATTTTTTGAAATTGGAATTTGCCACTGTTCTGATCTGATCCGATCTTCTCGAATCTTCAAAGTTTTCAAAACTTAAATATAATATTAGAAATAGATCAATCTTTCGAAGTAGATAGAAATCGATATATAATTTGCTAAATTACGAGTTAAAACGACCAATTTATGGCCGTTTTAAGTTGGAATTCCCGCTTAGGATGAAAATTACGAATTTGATAGTTTGTATGAGATAGCTTGGACTAGTTAAGTTATGAAATACTTATTAGGGTATTTATTCCTTTTTAGGTGAACCCGATATCGACGATTCCTTACTACCGGATTACTTGTACTAAGAGACTGGTGATCCAATGGCCGAGTGAGTATTACTTCCGATTTCATTTATTGTATGTGTTTGTAATAATAGTTGCACTAGATATTTGGTAAAGATAAAATGGATATGCATGATGGGGGATAAATGGGAACTATGTATGGTTGTTGTTGATATGAGGAATGAATATAAGAATATCGAAGCGAGTGATTAACTATTGCTTGTATAGATGAATTACAATTGATTGTCTGCGATCATTGATTGATCACTTAAAAGAATTGGTATAATTGATTATTTGAATTGAAGATGAAATTGAACTCGTTCATATCATGATGGGGATGGAGCATTAGCATTTGTTGGTTTTTCGTTGTCCTTAAACGAATGTATAGTTCATAGTTGTTCGTAAGCTAAAACGGTCTTGGTTCGTACCACGAGATTCATTAATCTGCTAACCCGGGATGGAGGGCACAAGTCCATCCACATATGATTTCCGGAAGGTCATATGTTTGTTGAATTCATGTGTTTGATGCATATCACTTGTCTGACTAATCACTTGATTGTATGATGTCTTATAAATGTAATCTGGGAGTTCTTACTCACTAAGCTAGTGTAGCTTATATCCCAATAGATGTTTGATTAAACAGGTTCTCTCAAGAATGCTAAGTGGGGACCGTGATGGTTGGAGCCGAGAATGACTTCGGGATTTCGGCAAAGAATAAGAATGTTTGAAGTTATTAGCTAGGTTTTATGAATTTCCTTGTAATAGTTTATGTAGTGAGATCTTTTGACAAATTGTAATGGAAGTATAATGTTTTGTATTGGAGTATAGTAAATCAAATTTCCTTTACATTGTTACTCAAGTTATGTCAACATAAAATGTATCATTCCGATGAGTCTCCTCCATGTGTTAGACGCCTTGTACATAGTATGGAAGCCTTCGTGCTTGAGTGGTCATTCTTAGGCTTTAATATTGTGTACGGCAGACTGCCACGTTTAGGGTACCCTTCAGGGTATGACAGGTTTCCTACGGAAGTCTAAACAAATCTGAATACAACTTCTAAAGGAAACGCCTAGCTCCTGTACTTGAGCTGTAAGTTACCTCTATCTAAGCCATATGAACTCATGCTGCAACAAACAAAAATTATAGGGACGTAAGCTATACTAGCTTAGTGAGTGAGAACTTCTAAGATCACATTCATAACACACCATATAAGCAAGTGATTAGCTAGACAAGTGGTATGCATCAAACATATGGAATCAACAAACATATGACTAGCTGGAAATCATATGTAGATGGACTTTCACCCTCCATCCCGGGTTAGCCGATTAACGAACACTGCGGTACTACTCAAATATGCTATTTAGGATCACGATCAACCAACTTATAAATTTGTTTGTGGATCACGATTAACCAACTCATTAATTCGTTTATGGATCACGATTAACCAACCTTTACACCGTTTTAGATCATGGAAAACCAACCAATGCTAATGCTTCATCCCCATTTATGATATGAATGAGTTCGAATTTATATTTAATTCCGGATAGTTAATTATACCAATTCCTTAAGCGATCAATCAATAATCTTAGATAGTCAATCCTAATCCATCTATACAAGCAATAGTTAATCACCCAGCTTCGATATTCTTATATTCAATTTCTCATATCAACAACAACCATACATAACTCCCATTCATCCCCATCATGCATATCCATTTTAACTTTACCAAATATCTAGTGCAACTATCATTACAATCACATACAATAAATGGAATCGAAAGTAATACTCACTCGGCCATTGGATCGCCGTCTTTTAGTAATGGTAATTCGGTGGTAGGGAATCGTCGATTTCGGGGTCACCTAAAAAGGAAGAAATACCCTAATAAGTATTTCATCACTTAACTAATTCAAATTATTTATCAAACTAGTAAATTCGTAATTCTCGTCATTTGCGGAAGTCCCGACTTAAAAAGTCATAACTTGGTCATTTTAACTCGAAATTTCACAAATTATATATCGATTTTTGTCTACTTCGAAAGATTATTTAATTATAATATTATTTTCAAGTTTTGAAAATGTTTGGGTCATGAAACAGTATGATCATTTCTGATCAGTAGCAAATCCATTTTAAAAAAATAGTTTTGTGAATGTTTGTAATGTTTCTACTTTATAGATCAATTATACATGCAATATTGATGATTTCCTATCATGAATGGAATATTATGAGTTTATTGTATATGCTCTTGATGATATTTACGAAAAGAAAATTTTAGAATTTCTTTATTTTGTAAGACTCCAAGAATACATATTCTTAAGAAATCTAGTTTCATGACTTTGATAAATCTCTTTTGTTTTGAAATTATTACTTAGGAATTTCTAGTTATCTTTACTATAATTGAGTCTTCATTATATCTATTACTTAAGACCTTCATTTCTACATGAAAATTCCCATTTTATACTTTGTAAACATATTTTCAAATAAGGTTTATTCTAAAGTCTGAATTTTTGAAAAATTAGTTTTTGAATGATTTCTTTAAGAAAAACTTGTTTAATATATTAAAATTTAAGGCTTTATTATACCTATCCCTTAAGGACTTCATTTCTTAAATAAAACTTTCATTTTGAGTTTGGAAAATAAGTGCTTTTATGATCTTATTCCAAAATTACAAATTTCTTAAGTTGACTAGTAACTCAAAATTTCCTATCTATTTCTACTCTTTGTTTTACACATTATTCTCATCAAATCTCATTTCAACTTATAAAAATCATTACTTAATGATATCTATTACCTATACCTTTCATTTTTCATATAAAACGCAAGTTTTGGAGTTGATAAAAGGGTTTTTAATGCATGGTCTTGAAGTCATACAATTTTTCATTTGAACATTTCAAACAAAAGTTTTTCTTTTTAAGTTTCTTGTCTCATCTAACTAAAGATCTACTAACTACCATATTTATATATACAAGAAAAACCTTTATGTGATGAGATCATGAATGTCAAGTATAATATGAACATCTAAATGCTAGATCTATACTTATGATGCATGAAATGGAGTTTGAAAACATAAATATGGATTTTTATGCAAGATCTCTACTTTCTCTACTATATGCATGAACATGAAGATAATCCAACAAAAACTCATTTAAACACAAGATCTACTTTGTGATGACTTGATATTCATGTAGTAGCATTTTCTTGTCTCTAACAAGAGCTCATGGGGATTTAAACATGAAAACACTCATGAATAATTTGCCATTACAAGATTTAATGTAGAAAAGTTTAAGATTCATCACCTAATGCTTGAAATGAGTAGGAAATGAAGAAAAAAACAAGCTTGTGTGAGTGTGTGTGTAAGTCATGGCATAAGAGAGGTAAAAAAGAGAGAGCTTGTGTAATTTTTGAAAACAAATGAAGTGAATGAAGAGAGAGAAAAGTAAAAGAATATATATAGTAAGGTAAATTAGGGTTTGTTTAATTATAATAAAGAAAAAAAATAAAACAAATTAGGGCAAAAATGAGGAGGGGGGGGGGGGGAGGGGGTGGGTGTGGCGGTTTGATGGGAGGAAGGCAGTGAGAGAGTTTAATTTGTTTTGTAAATTATGCAATAAAGTCTTAATTTGTAATAATTTGTTAAGAGACAAAAATTTCTTAGAAAAGAAAATATAATTGAGTTTTTGTAGGATGTAGGAGTAAGGAGCGGCATGTGAGTGTAGTAGGTTGTACTTGTGAATAGTAATGAATAGTAAACAACAAATTATTTTACTGATAGTAAAGAAAATACGAGAAAAAGGTTATATCTGTAATTTTTATAAACCGAAAAATTATAAAATTTATATTTTTGAAATCCTTATTAAATTATGATTCTAAAGAGTATTCCAGAATATTTTTCGAATTTCAAGTTCCGGGGCTTGCTTTTCCGTAATGGATCTCGAGAAGCCTGGAATAGAAAATTTTTCGAATCAGATCTTTTTATGGTTTGAAATATACTTTAAAATAATAGTCCACATTAAATTATTGTAAAAAAGTTCTTTTAGTTTGAAACCGAAGGAAAGCCGAATCCAATGTTCCTAGGTTTCTCTCTCAAGCTTAAGCTAATCCGGTTTAAGTTTTGATTTCGGTTTCCGAAGTTTACTTTGTTACTAGGAAAACCGAGGTTTACAAATCCTGAGAAAGTAAGTAAGAGATTAGTATGTAGAATAGTTCGTAATTACATAAGGAAGCTTAAAAACGTCATATTAGTAAAACCGCAAATCGTTTTGAACCTGAACGGATACAGTTCTTGAAAAACTTGTCCCAGGCTCGGAATAGTAAAATTATTCCAGATATACCTTTAGAATTGTAAAAATGTAAAGTTTTAAAAAATATCAGTTTTATAATTTTTTCAGTAAGTAAAAATAATAGATATCGCAATTATACCGTATTTTCTTATTACCGGTACTTTATTAGTCATATCTACTTTACATTATACTATTCATTAGATTCTACACCTACTCTTACAACACCAAACCTATTACCTTTACTTCTTACCTTTCCATAATTTTATTTCACATTACTTTATTTATTATTATATTTAATCAACAAAAATACAAAAATTAAAACACACTCTCTCTCCTCACTCCTTTGGCCGGCGCATCACTCTCTCTCTCCCCTTATTTTGTTTCATTTTTTCTTTTTTAAAATCACACAAAAATTCATCCTCATTTCCTATAATACCTCCCTCCCTTTCACTTCTTTCACACAATTACTACCACAAATTTACTACCAAAAATCTCTAAAATTTTCCTCAACACTCTCCATCTATACTCTCTAAATACTCTTCAAAATAATCTCGAACCATCTTCTACATACACAAAACCCATTCACACATAATACTTCAAAAAAACCCTCTTTAGGTAAACATTTCTTTACAAGTTCTTTCTCCCATCTCATGCAACTTTACATGACCATGGTGTGAGTTCCAAAAACTAAATTTTATGGAAGCTATACTATGTTCATGTTACTGTTCTTGTTCATGAATCTTT